>CAJHUC010000659.1:0-72708 GCA_905146915.1 Ostreobium quekettii | reverse complement strand
TCTGCGAGACGGAATCGGCAAATCGCAATATGCAGCTGCCAAACTATGATTTCCGCAAGCGTCAGGCTCTGAAAGGGATGGCGTGGTGCAGACGTTCATAGGCCAGGACTCACAGCTTGTCGTTTATGTTGTAGGTGGGTTGGTTTGAGCCTTTTTGTTAGGGATCACTCCTCCGATCGAAACAGTTACTGCTGCAATCTCTGCAAGCTTTGGGTAGCTAATAGCAAAGAACGTTTCGCTTCCTTGGCACTATTTCTTCTGGTTTGAGCTGACATTGTGGCTGGTGGGCTCCAGGAGTGCCATCTGTCCACTGTTGCACTGTCAGGGCTTGTGGGGCAACTGCCAAGTACCATGCAGTTGCCTGGGCATCACCTGCTAATGTGGCCTTCAAAACGCAAGGAAATTGCAGAAGGACTGTGTGCAATTCATAATCTCAGGCAGTTTTTCCTTTGTTTCAATGTGTGCAGTTGACTTTATTGTGGATGTGGCTGCAGGTATTGATAGATCTGCCTGCCTTTGGCAATATGTTGGTGAATATGTAAGATATTGTTGGGGGTGCATAAAAGGTGCTTGGAAATTGGGCCATGCAGCAGATGCCATGGCTTCTTTTGAGAGATAATGGACCATCTTCTTGGTGTGGTGAAAAAGTTGTGGAAGTCTTATAGGGGCAGCTAGAATATTGCACAGGATCGCTGAAGATATGGCAAGCAGAGCACAGGCCAACAGGAATCTGGGCCATGCTGGATATGGTGCTTCACGTGTTGGCAGAGGACGTCTCTGTCCTCTTGCATTGGGAATATCACAGTTTTAGCACTGATGTGGAAGATGTCAAGTCAGCAGCCGAGAGCATTTCTCTGGCTCGCCACGGTGCAGGAGAGCCTGTGGAGGTGAGCAGCTGCCATCTCTTGTCAATAGCACCTGGCCTGGGGTGTGTGTGCTGCAGTTGGATTCTTTTGATGTCAGTGCCCCTGTTATTGTACTTGTCTGCCAAACAAGGAAATTTCCATTCAGTAAGTCATAGCTAGGACAGTCAATCTTTTGCGCCGGAACTATATGTTCTGTGCCCTTTGTTCTCAGTGACTTGTGCGTTTCTTCTGAGCACAAAGAAGCCACCCCCCTGCTGGGTTAGCTTAACCATCATTGCTGGCCTCTGCACAGGCTTTGGGTGCTCTTGGGGTTGTGGCTTCCCAACTGCCTGCCGTGAATACTGCACAACCAGCAGCTAGTCGACTCCTTGCAGTTGACAGAAGCATCTTGATGACGCATTTAAATGCCCTTGTGGTCTTAGTGAGGACATCATCCAACAGCATGGAATCTCACCCTCAAGTCATGCTGGTGGTGCCATGGGTGGTGATGCTGGAACTGGATGGTTTTGAAGGATGCTCTGCAAAGATCGGTGAGAAGCATCTGCCGGTGCCCAGCCTGGCTCGATCGGCAGTCGACTAGTTGCAGCAGACATTGTCCATCAGGAAAGCCTTGTCTGTGGTCAAGGGCTTGCAGACTTCAATGACAGCAAGAACATGTTGATGGAAGGCACCACAGCTCTCAACAAACGATAGCGTGGTGCAGTGCTGCCTCCAGTTGGGACAATGCACACTAGACACTGCAACGGTTGCTGCAGATCTGGCAGTTTCTCCCTGTAGCATTGTGATTCTGTTGTCAAACAGCAGGGCGCTGTGCCACAGGGCAGAGTCAATGGCATTCAGGGGTTGATATCGTTTGAGGTTCCCAGGGACCTGGATGCTGTCACATCAGTGGTCGACAGGTCTTTGAATATGATTGTGAATCTGAAGAGTGCACTGGAACGAAGTCAGGCCACTGCAAATGGGGATGTTGGCAGCATGCAAGCAGCGGGCTCCGCTGGAAACTCCAGCAATGCACAATGAACATTTGAAGGCAAAAGGCCACGTTAGGCTTGCTGTCTGCATGACGCCCCATTTAAGCGTTTGCCCCAAGGCTTGGTAAGTGCCGCCATGGCTCCACCTGGGTCCAGGTGTAAACCACGTGGGGGTGGAGCACGGGAAGAGTCTTCACATTGATGGGCTCCTACAGATTAGGACAAGGGGCCCATTTTCGCCTTTCCATGTGTGAGCTCACTTGACTCTACTGCTCTGCAGGTATGGGAAGAATACAAGCGATTTCGATATTTTCACTCTGTTCCAATGTCTGGGGGCTGCAGGGCAGTGCCTTCAACAGTCGCATTGTTCGTGGATTGGGATTGGTATTCGGTGACTGCTGTAGAATCTCAGGAATCCCTGACAGAAGGACCTAGTGTTGATGCAGGCATTCGTGGGGACACTTTACAGCCGTCTTATTATTCGCTCAAAGTCAGAGATGGTGTTCTTTTGACCTCGAGGAACTAACGATGGGCAGAAACAAAATGTAGCAGTGGTTCAACAGCCAGGTCATAAATGGCGATAATCAGGACAATATTTGTCCCAGGCCATGGAGAGCCATAGCTGGAGTACTACTTTTACTGCTGTCGGATGGTGGCAGAACACGGCCCTTGCCCTGCAGTGTGGTGTGGTGCACATGATTGTACACAGATGTCTTGAACGAGATCTCCGAAACGCCAACGTCGAAATCATCCGCCACTGCATCGGTCAGTGCATCTCCTGTCGCAGTGGACGTGCGTTGGGTCGTCGTGTCTTGGCGTATCTCTGGCAAGTGCAGACGATACACAAGATCCCATGCAGGTCTTAATTTTGTTCAGCAAAGTGACACCACCATTTCAGTGAATTTATTATAGACACTGCTTTGCTTGGGGAAAATAGGAAGCTGGCGGTTCCCTCATTGCCTTGTTCTGTAAAAAATGATGCTGATCATGATGATGCCAGTCTTCATTCCCTTCGGTGTGCAAGGGCTTGGATTGCTGATGTTCAGCTGACAGACTCCAGTCAATGGAACTAAGTTGACACCCGAATAGCGTTTCTAGCATATGGGATGCAGGGATGAAGCTCTGATTTGCGTGCACAGAGGGTTGTATTCCTTGCAGCCATTTAGCTTGAAGCTAATGTCCAGGGGATATGTAAGTTCCCCCAGAGTTCCCCTGGTGCCCGACGGGGCCTCAGGGCGATAGTGCAATGAACAGCAGCGAAGTATGGACCAGAATGCGGTGTTGAGAGACCCGTTTTGGCTCTGATGCAAAGCATGCGTGTATATCCATGATACAGTATGTACCATCCATGATACAGTGTGGTACACAATGTTTCAAGCACCGCCGAAGCTCCCCAGAGACTGTCAATCTCTGAGGATGTTGTCAAAGCAGAATGCCGTATAGCACAACACACTGAAATCTCAACAGAAGCGTTCTTGCTGCTGACACCAAAAGCGAACTGGGTATGCATCTCTGCAACAGCGTAAAAGCGAAACCTGTGTAAATTGGCGAGGAAGCCTATTCCGCAAGGTGCAAACTCGGCCTTACCCACAATCCACTACCCACAAGATACCCACAAGATTCCAGTAGTGCCAACATTGATTTGAACGCCAACGCAGCCACAGTAGGTACCCTAGACCCTATGTCAATGGTCCCGATCCTGTGAGCTCTTTGAGGCTGGTCACGTGATGCAACGGGCTGGGCGTTGGGCTTTGGGTACGCAGACTACCAATCCAATACACATAACCATCAATGTGTGGCATCGTGCTCGAATCCTGCTCGCATGTTGAATGGAAAATTTTTGAAGATGGTGCTGTGCCAGCTGAGGCGCAACGGTGTTGTTTCGTCCTGTGCCCAGGACACGTGTAACGGGGGTCCAAACAAACAGCTAACCTAACAAGCTCCACGCCCCCTCAGATCAGGACCGATAGGAGCTGTTCAGGGAGTTATTCCTTTGCTCCATCTGCATACCTTCACAAGGCGTCCTCGCCCGCATCTGTGCGTGTCAAGGCTTGGGGTGGCACAGGTGCGCGGACACATGGAAGAACAATGCCAATGAACCGTGCCCGTGCAGTTCGACATGGATCCATTCCTTAGCAGGCAGGAGCGAGCTGTCGCATGAATGGCGGATCGTGCACACCACAAGTCTGGCACATGGTATCTGTGCGCTCGTATTATCTGAGCCATTAGCAATCGGGTTGAGGACTTGGACCCCAGAGTAGGGGTCGTGCTGAAAATGGCGAATCGCAAACACAGGCCGTGAAGGGCCGATGGGCATCTTGGCGACATTGTTGTTAGCAAAGCGGGGCTCGTCCGCGGGGAAGGGGCTTCGGTATCGATTCTGATGCGAAGATCGTAGCTTGCCTCGCCGTCATCATGGTTTCTGGCAGTCGGCAAATCATGGTTAGGAATTTTGAGCCTACTATTGGCCAGTGCTGTAGATCCACATCCCTGGAGGTTGCCAGTCTTTCAATCGCAGGTTGTGAATATCAAATGCCTTTGGTAGCCAAGTCTACTTCATTTGTCTCGACTTGAGCACTCGGGCCTCAAATCAGCAGACAGTTAATGCCTGCTGCAGTTGGAACTCCCTTCAGTTTCTGGACAGTCTGTCCACAGCGGCAAAGGCGAAATGGGAAACTGCTATTTCTGTTGAATACCTTGTCGACAATTGAACTGCTCATCAAGCAAATGTTTATGGTTGCACTCCTGCTCAATATCTGCTGTTCGAACAGACATGAAGCAACATTTCCAGCCCATAGCCTCTGCTGTTTGAGAGTGCGAGTTTTCCATGATTCAATGCCTGGAATGCAGTAGGCGACAGCGTCGTATTGGACTGTTGTATCCAATAACTCCCCCCTGTGGAAGTGGCATCGAATGGGTATGTTCTTGTGGAAACATGTGTCGAATGGGGCCAACCTCACTCATGTTCCCAGAGCACGGGGTCGATCACGATTGGTTCCTGTGGTACTGACGCATCTATGCACACATCCTGGCAAAATGTATGGTTCCAGTTTGGCAGTTGCTGTTTTGTACTGCAGCATACCATAATCTTATCCAAATGCAATTTGATGGATCTTAACTGACTGGTGTGATTTCCAGAAAATATTGCTTGCAGGAACTATTGCTTCTGAAATTCAACAGAAATTGTTCTTGCCACAGTGACATCGTTGTGAACCACACCCACATCATGCAGTCAGCTGGTGCTGGAGTCAGACAAGTCTGCAGACAATTCCTTGAGCTTCGTGGATGCAATTGTGTGTACCTGCGCCTGCGCACCACCATATAGCCAATGGGCCTTGAAACTTGATGCAATGCGATGTTTCCGAGTCTGCAGTAACCAGTCAGAGTTTGGTCAGCTCATCCATGCACCACATGGACATCAGCGAGCTGCCAATTCTGAGGCGAGCATCTTCCCTGACATTTGGACTAATATCATTCAGCAGTGTTGGGTATTGCTGTGAGAATTTCCAAAACAGATGTGAATGTTTTAGCCACTGTTGCTCCATTTATTAATGTTCCATTTACTGTTGTTGTTGTTGAATAGTGACTATGCATAAGCTGGACATCTTGTTTGCACTGTGCAGCGATGCCTCATCCAGGATGCGCTCAGCCTACCGTTTGTCTCGGCTCTCTCAGTACATCACAGCCTTATGTCAAAGCTTCCGAGAGACCGACGCAGCCAATAGCCTCCAGCTGTATGCACTTACATCTTTGGCGGCACAACAGCCTGTGACGACACAATTCTACGACTTCAGGATTCTGAACAACCCAGGAGAGGTTCAGGCTGTGATGCAAAGGTTGGGAAGTGCAGCATCTGCCACCATTGTAGAGGCGGCCTTCAACAGGCTGAAGCAGCTTCGGGACAGCGCCCCTAGGCACTTCCTGGATGACTTGTCAAGGCAAGCCAGCGGATTGGCTGCCACCATGACGCCCAAGAACGTGGCTGCCATTCTTCATGCCTGTGCCAAGATGGGGTACAAGAACAGGGAGATGTTTCAGGCCTTGGTGTCTCAGGTGGCAGCGCCGCACAAGATCAGCAGCTTCGATTGCATGGAGTCTTCCAGTATTTTGTATGCATTGGGTTTGCTGCAAAGGACCCAGGACCAAAGAAACTCAGTTGTGGGCAGCGAGCCCTACAACATAGAGGGATCGTTGGAGCCCCGACGAGGTTTGATCCCTGTGTTTCAAATGCAAGAGGCGTTTGTGTCCAGCCTGGTGCATGAGATGCTGAATCAGGACCTATTCGCACTGTGCAGCGAGCAGCAGCTTGCCAAAGTTATTTATGGGTTGGGAAGGCTGAAGCATCAAGATAACATGATTGCCCTGTCGCTGGTGCGAGAGGTGACGAAATCACACCGACTGGAAAGTTTCAAATTTATTGAGCTGACTGCCATCTGGTTTGGCTTGGGGCAGATGGAAATAAAGCATGGGGAGGCGCTGATGCCCATGGCACTTGAAATGGTCAGACCTGAAAGGCTCTCCATTTTCACATCCGCAGAGATTTCGATGATTTTGTTGTCGGCTGCATGGATGAAGATAGACAACGAGCAGTTTCTTTCCAAATTGTGCAAAGAGATATCCAAGAAAGATAGGTTGGTAGTGTTCAAGGAGCAGGAAATTGCAAATATTCTGCATGCAATGGGTGTTCTGGGCTATGGGAACGAATCAGTGCTGGATGCCCTTGTTTGTGAGTTAGAACGGCCCCAACGAGTGAAGAACTTCAGTGAGCTGGCAATGAAAAGCATCGTGTTTTCCCTGCGGCGTCTGAACTATGCACTAGCACCATCCAGCTTTGCCAGCAGCCTGGTGGGTGACGGATCCAGTCCTCGCATCCCTGCCTGCCTCTCTGAAAACCAGCTGCTGCAGCTCATCTTTGCAATCGACAAGACTGCCAAGGATGACAAGATGGGAAACTTTCTGTTGCAGGAAGTGCTCAAGCCAGACAGGCTCTCCGGGTTTTCGGATCTGGGTCTATCTGGCTTGCTCACGGGCATCCCAAAGAAACAGTACACAGACAAGGCTGGCATAGGTGCACTTATGCTGGAGGTAACAGGCAGGCTACCTTCAGCAAGTCCGCAGATGCTGTCCTACTTTGCCTATGGCTTCCGACAGAACAGGGTCTCGGAGGCAGTGCTGCTGCCATTGCTGAGGGTGGCAGCCAAGCCAGACACGCTCTCTGCTTTCACATCTCAGCAGCTATCAAGCATTCTATTCTCAGTGACTTTCTGCGGCTGCTCACCATCACACGACTTGGTGGCATTAATGACCGAGGCAGTTAGTGATCGCCACCTGTCTAAGTTTTCAGAGCAGGGGTTAACCAATGTGATGTCCTCCATGGCTCTGTGCAAATACTCAGATGAGGCACACATATCGCAAGTCTGCGGTGAGATAGCAAAGCCCAATAGGCTGGCCGAGTTTTCTGAGCATGGATTGGTCCATGTGGTCATCAGCTTGGGAAGGTTAAAAATCACAGGCTTGGGTGTCGTCATCGCGGTGCTGCATGAGATCTCAAAGCCTGGGCGGTTGGCACGCCTCAGGGAATGGGAGCTTGCAATGGTGGTCTACAACATGGGCCAGTTGAGGTTCAGGGGAAAGCGAGTCACAAGGTCTGTGGTGCAAGAGGTGGTGAAGGATGATAGGGTAAAGAGATACAAGAAGGTGGACCTTGCAAATCTCATTTACGGGTTTGGCGCCATGAGGCTCGAAAACTCTGGTCCTGTGATAGAGAAGTTGCTGGAGCAGGCAGTGAGGCCAGACGTGCTGCAAGAAATGAGGAATCACGATTTTGCGAACATTATAAATGGCTTGGGGGTGTTGAAATTCAGTGGGCAAGGGCCGCTGCACGCGCTTGCCAAGGTGGTGACAGCGCCAGACAGATTGATGGGCATGGGCAATCCCGAATTTTCTTCAATTGTTCTGGGCTTGGGGCACATGGGGCTGTCCCACCCTGCACACATTGCTGCTCTTATGAAAGAGGCCGCATCGGAAGATCGACTGCAGAGTTATAGGAGCCAGGATCTGTCACAGGTGATAACTGGACTGGGATGCATGACACAAGATGACTTGCAAATACCAGAGGCCCTGCTCCAGGAAGCTGGCAAGCCAACTCGAATGCCAAACTTCAAGGAACATGAAATCTGCTCAATGGCACAGACGCTGAGTATTGTGGAGCCAAGTGACCCTTCATTCCTGGATGCACTTGTTGAGGAGGTGTCAAGGCCACAGCGTTTGTCGAAATTCACTCAAAGTGAGCTGTCCAGTCTCTCTCGGTGCCTGGCCAAAGCTGGGCACAAGGATGAGACTGTTCTTCGGTTGCTTTCAGCCCAGATGATCAAGCAACATTTTCCGCAGTGAGGGCACCTCGTGAAGTTGAAGTACCTAGGTTGGTGTGCAGCTTCTGATGTCCACGATGTATTGGGACACTGTGATTCGACGATTGTGTAAGGCCAGTCCCTTGGCTTGGGGACTGCCCATTCTCCCCTGGAGTTGCTGTGCATGGAATGCCCGTTGTGCCACGCTGGTAGCGCTTCGCTGGGAGTTTTGAGCATCCAAGTTTTCAGCTGGGCTTCAATTTGGAGTTTACTTAGATGGGCAAGGGCTTCTGTAGCCTGTCACTCTGAAAATTACATCGCTTGGGTCACCTCTTATAAAAGATGACCGCAGTAATTGGTCTCCCTCCAGGTCACCCAGGCTGCCACACAGTCCTGCAGCCCTCACGCTGTGCTGGCAACACTCACGTGCACGACCATGTATCAACTGTGTCCATGTAGCTTCAGAACAAGGATTTGCAACTCCAAATTCCTTGAAATCTGGGGATGCTGTGCAGCATAGCACAAGGATAGTCTCAGCCTGCATGCCAGTGATATATTGCAACCCGTCTCCTTGGGCTCCAAGGTTTGCATGGGTGGCACCATGCCTTCGGTCGGGCATTTCTGGACAACTCTGCCACAGTGGTGAGCAAAAGGATGCAACTCTGAGCATGCACGCCATCGATGTTTCACTGCTGATCTTGAGGGTGTACCTCACACAAACACAGGCTGACCTTTGCAACAAACGGCGATGATTAACAATCAACTTCTGTTTGTTGGCTTGGTGCCCTTGCATGGTGGTACGGTGGTGGAACAACAGGCGGTCCAAAGAGGGTGGGAGGTGGGGGGGCCGCGGGGAGGGGCAGTCGCCCTTGTGTGCGGACGCAGCTTTTTGGATGACAGGGGTTTAAGCAAATAGCGGTGACATTCCGGAGGGCTGGAATGTCCTGGGACAATGACGCCTTCTGGAGTGATGGAATGGCGTGAAACAGTGACCCCCGGATGTTGGAAGATTACGTGATCAGTCACTCATCAGCACGTGCGTGTGGGGTGAGGTGCCTTTCCCTGTGGATGTTCAAACCGAGCGCGCTTTGCCCAGCGCGGAGGCCCGAGGTCACTGCTCCCAATGGCGAGCTTTCTTGGGGGCCTCGCCCGGGAGGGTGCTTATTTCAAACGCGAGCAGGTGAGCCAGGAGGACGCCGGGTGGTCGTTCGTTTCGGCAGTGGTGCCAGGTTCTATGCCTTGGCATCTCGGAGGGTGGGATCGCTCTGGGGGCGTGGTGCGCCCCGCGCTGCACGCAGCTCGAATGCTTTGCTTTTGGCGATCGAAGCGCTGTCCCAGCCCTGGAGCCCAACTGGCGAATTGGATTGGGATTCTTGCTTAGGAAGCGGAGCTCCACAACTTCATGAAAAAGCTCGTGAGGCAGGGCGTCATCAAACAAGGCCCTGGTGGGGACTTCTTACCTCCGAGGGAACAGACAATGGGAAGCAGTGAGAAGAGCGTCACGGTATTGCGCACGTCGACGACAGCGACATTTTGTGGCTGCGACAATCTGTTGCGGCCGTCACCAGTGCAGAGTGGAAGCCAAAATAGGGAGCACACAAGTAAAGTCAGAGTTCCTGCAGAACAAGCTCTCGTGAATGCTTCCGGGTTTTGTTGACCACAGTTTGATCGGTTGCACCTCTGCCCTCAGAATCATGTTTGGTTGGAGAAGTTGTGGATGGCTGGACAGCCAAGCACCAGTTGAGGATGACAGTTGTTTTGACTAAAGTGACTGGCAAAAGAATCCGCACCTCCAAAAAGTGTGACCCCTCAGAGTCACCTGGGTTGCGAGTCCTATTTTGTTAATGTCTTCAAATCAGCACATGAACAAGTGACCATTCAAATTGTGCAGGCATCGATGTGCAAAATGCCTGACTTTGTCTATATCGATGCAAACAGCAAGCTACGAGTTCGTTGTTCACAGAAACAAGTGTCCCTGTGGGACAGATTGTGTGCACCTGTTGCCACCCTGCCAACAGTGGATAGACTGCAAAAGTCAAGCATCGTCAGGACTGGCATCCCACACCAACTGGCCTTGTCACTGTCTGCACGCCAGGTGCTTTCGGAAATTCTGCAGCAAGCTGCCCGTCTGGATTGTCCTGATGCTGGTGCCAAAACTACCCGGTAAGGATAATGTCTCTCCTGGAGCTGCCCCAGCTCTGAATTGGGAGTGATAATGAGGGTTCACTCGCTTTGGTGAATCAAATGCAGCAATACCTGCAACTTATTAGTACCTGATATCAGGGTCACGTGCTCGGGCCATGTCTATCTGTTCCCTGTATTGTGTTGAGTAATGATGGAGGGCCCATGCCCATGCCTGTTGGCTGCAGGGCTCCATGCATGTGTGACAAATGTTCTCTTGGCAGATATCAAGCTGTACTGAAGTATCGGAACAACAATCGTCTTCTTGAGAACCTGCTTGCCATAAGCAATGACACGTACTGTCTGTGGTGGAGCAGTCGCCTCAAAGGCGTCCTACCACCATTGACAGACGCAGAACTGAGGAGATGGAGGGCGCAGATCGCTTTGGGCGGACTTGGAGCCCTTGCAGCAGTTCCCAGACTGCATGTCTCCACCCATAGGATCGGGGAAATCTCACAAGTCGGCTTCCAGAAACAAAGAGGTGATACGATGTCACCTGCTGCAAGGGAGGCTGCCAAGCGTCAGTTTATGGTAGGCTAGTTTTTTGTCCAAGTATGTTCCTGGGTGGCTGTCAGTGTAACTCTGTTTCTCATGCACATGCCTTACTCCTTGGCATTACAGTGGCCCTGTGCCCTGCAGGCGATATCAGACATCACCAGGCAGTGGATGGTCGCTCTGGGACAGTGGCATGTGTTTTCCACTTGTGTAACATGCAGGCCTGAGGCTGCTAGAACCACGTGGTTTGCTAGATAGTAAAGTACCAGATGGGTTTAGCCGTGAGGGTGTTGATTTCCGCCATCTATGAATACTGCAGGACCAATATCTAGTGCACAAGCTGGAAATGGATTGCTTACCATGCAAAACCAACAGTTGGTGTGCAGTTGTGGGCAGCATGGTAACTACACAGTGGCGTTGGCACATGTCTCTACAGAATGCAGTTGATGAGACTGCATCAGCTTGCTGGCTGTCTGCAGGACCTGACAATGCTTGTCAAAATGCAGAAGCAAGTACCCCGCATTCGCATCCCTGGGCTGAGCAATAGGGTGGGCAGTTTGCTGTTAAATGGCTTTTGCCACTTGCTCTATACCGCACACTGTGCTATTGTAGGTGGGATTGAGGATGATCATGTATGGCTCTGCTCTTGGCGTGCTTGGCGTTGTTGGAGTTGGGACATACCTCTGCCACACCTTCCAAATCACAAGTTTAGAGGACTTGCGGCAAACACTGCGAAGCAAGGCTGCTCCTTGTGGAGAGCTAATTCATGAAGAAATGGCACCTTTTCGAGACTGGGCAAGGGCATTTGTGAGCACATGGCAGGTGGGGTGATGACCAGGACAGTTTCTCTGTTGCCAGCCCTTGCTGTGTTGTGTGAGCACCGTGCCCCTGCCTTCCCTTCTGTGTTGGTGGTGTTATGGTTGAGTGCGACAGCTGTCCATTTTCCTCAATGAGCATTCAAGTATTGTGTTGCGGGTGGGGTCAACGAACATAGAGATGAAACTGATAGCAGCTATCCTGCAGGAACTCTATGTTGCAGCATTGATGCAGCTGCTTGCTTATTTCAATTCTTGGACTGTTGTGTGTTCAGATGAAGCCAGAAGGCGAAAATTCGGATTCCCAAGTTGTTCACTACGATACAGAGTTTTCCCGAGCCCTGAAGCAGCGATTCCGAAGTAGAACGTAGATGGGTTCCCGATTCTCTACATGATGTGCCTTTCAGTCGATCATGGATAACAGACTGGTACTTTATTTTACCATTATCTTCTTGCCTGTGGTTTGGCTATTCTAATTTGTAATACCACTTGTATATGGAGATTATGCATCAATTTTTCTCAGGCAGATCTTCGATGTGGGTACTTGGACCTCTGGTCCAGTTGGTGCCATTGTTATGGAAACCTATTTTGCGATGGATTTACCAACTTGCTGTTTGCGATTGACTTGTGCAACCCACTTGACAACTTGCAGGGCCTTGCATTGTCTCTATGGGAACATATTGGCAAATTACTCTTAATATTCTTCCTTTACAGGCTTGCTGCTGTGCAATCACACTTGAGACATCGATGCATAATGCGCACGGCGTCCTCTTTCCTCTATTAGCTCCGTCATTGATGGCCTACACACATGTGTTTTGCAGACCTCATTGTACACCAGACCAGCCCGTTTCTTCACAGTTGTACTTGCAGAACATTGTCTGCATCTCGTCGACGCCCCTCTTGGACATCTTAGCAACATGTTCCTTTCCTATGGGCATGGACAGAATGGAATGGAGCGTATTGCCTTGAAGCATGGGCTAGGCAACCAATTGACACCATACACTGAATGGAAGGTTGGGCAGCCGCTCGCCTAGCGGACCAGCCTATGCTTCAGCAACATCCCCAGTACATCACGGATGATCAGACACAGCCTGATTCCAGTGGAGCTTCGCTGCTGCACTGCTTCCAACTTATACCGGGCGCCAGTGCCAATGCTGCACATTGCCAGCAAAAGACGCCAGGGATTAGGCATCGTTCGCCCACAGTGTGCAAAGGAGAAGGGCAGTGAAAACTTTGAGGCTAATAACCAAATTGGACAAGCGCGATCCAATGCATCATTTCCAAGTTGTTGTGCACAGTATAAAAGCCCCTCCAATAGTCCAGGATTTTATAGTATGGCACCAGAGACACGTTGCTTGTGAACCACTTCAAAGATAAGGAACCTTCAACCCGGAGTTGTTGCGAATGTGAATTCATGGGCAAAATCCAACAATGGTGTAGTTCGGTGTTCGAATTGTTTTGTTTCGTGAGTTCAATGTTATTTTGCACAAAATTTGGTTTCGTAACAGAACCAATGGTGTTGGGCCTACAACCAAATCAGCTTTTGCTCCAAGCAACTGGAATACGGAGACAATTTTGCTTGATACAGAGTTCAATATTGCTCGGTGCAGGGGCCCCGGTCAAATACGCTAAACACGTGTCTCTGAAAACTGGTTATCCTTATTAACGAGTTTCTGTTCAGGGAGACGCAGATGGACGCCTTGAATGCGCTCTAGGCAGAAATGGCAGCCACATCTATTCTCTGGCAGCCATTCTCTTTGCAGTTTACTTGGACCGACTCGTCCACAAACTGCGTCTAAAGGTAGTCCCCAAGATTTCTATGCACTCTTGGGCACACATTTCGTGATGGGCGCCTTTGCAGGCTTTTTCCAGTCAACAAGGCAGCCTCTCTACTTATGGGATACCCAGAAACTTCCACATTTTCCATTGTTTTGGGCGCAACTGCCCATTCCTATAACTCCGAGATTGGATTCAAAGATCGCGTTGATGTGACATAGTCATTACAGACGGACTGAATGGTTGGCCTGGCCATAAAGAGACGTCGCTGTTTGGGGTCTTTCTGTAGCTCCATTGCCTCCAGCTTGTTCCCAGACCGCCTCCCCCGGAATCGCTCCCCCAATAGCGAACCAGCCATCGACCCATCAGTGTGAAGTTAAAAGACTTAGATGCAGCGGTTGAACACTGTGATTTGCATCGCAAGGCAGGGAGCCAAACAGATTGACACTCATTGGCGCGTTTGTGGAACGGACATTGATCAAACCGTGAATTAACCCAATTGGCCACTACGCCTGCCTGGGTTGAAAGGATCCCGTCGCGGCGAAAACACGGCGCGTTTGAGGCGCAAGTGCCAAAATTGGGCCCCTGTGAGTCATCGGCTGCCGCATATGCCGCGGGGTGCCATGGACGCCGCACCGCATGTTCCAAGCCCTACACGAGCCCACTCAGCAGCCCGCGCCCGCAGCGCTGCCCTGTCCACTAGGGGCGGTTCGTCCCGACACATGCACTGGAGCTGCGCCGATGGACCGCGGGACGCTGTTCCTAGTTGTCGCGTGCCAGGCGGTCGCGCTGGCAGCCCTGTTGCACAGGGGGGGCTGGGACTGGGCGACGCTTAAGGCCACGGGGCGCAGGCTGTCGCTGTATCCCCGACTGTACGGTGCCATGGGAGGCAATGCCTGGCGCTGCTGCGGCCTTGCGGGCCACAGCGAGGTGCTCATCGTTGGTCAGAGGGTGCTGGCGGGAGATGGCGAGGAAGCGCCTGCCGCAGGTGAGGCGCGTTGGGAGATGCGGGCGGCAGGGTGGCGGATGTTGCTGCACTGCGGGAGGGCCGCTTCGTCATTCCTCGCGGTGGCAGCGCTGGGATGTCTGTGGTGGCGGAGCGGGGGAGACCTGGACCAATGTTCTTGCGCTTCGACGGGGCTGCATTGGCGAATAGGAGCGGTGATCGCGTTTCGAGACGTCATATTTGGAAACGCGAGGGCCAGCGTAAGGCCGTCGTTCGAAAGTTCTTTGCGAGGAATGATCATCCCAGCGCTGCCAGTGACGGTACGCGCTCCCAGGAAATGGGCCACTCTGGACGCGCGTGGGTGTGTGTGCTCTTCGCTTTGCTGTGCATCCGAAGAAAGCATGGTCGTGTGCTGTGCATCCATAAACGGCAATGTTGATTGGTGAACAATGCACTTAAGTCGCGGTCGAATGGGCTGGCTTTTGCGTCTAGGTTGGGTGAAACCCATTCAAGGCAATCTTGAAGTTGCTGTGCGCATTTTGTTTGTCGGTCTTGTAGTTCATGTCAGCAACGGGACAATTGTTGGTGTTTATCCTTTCAACGGCACCCGCAACATGGAAGATCTGCCGGCGAGCACGAGATCTGCAGCTGTGTTCAATTACGGTGGCGCCGTCGTGGCTCCCGGAATAATAGACGTCCATGTGCATCTTAACATGCCAGGCCGCGAAGATTGGGAAGGTGGGAAACGTAGAATTGGGCACAAAACTCAACTTGCATATTGGAATTCCTGTTTAATCGCCAGCTTTAACTTTGATGGATGGGCTCATGACACCGCCAGGTGGATTGTTGGCCTCAGCCAATTCTTAGCTGCAGGCTCATTTTCACATACAGATGGCTTCCTGGGGATTGACGATGCTTAAGGACAAAAGTGCACACGCCGCTGCTCGGAGTGTGTATATTTGCTATCTGGAAGGTGCAATCTCTATCTTTATCCCCTGGGAATGAAGGACCAAGAAACTTGCACTATTTTGTAGATATCTTTCAGCTGCACAAGCATTTGCTGGAGTTCAATGAGCAAAAGCATAATCCAAATTTGGACTGTGTCTTCAGTTCCACCCTGTGTTCCTCACCCCAGTGTGCCCACTATCATTGGTGTTGTTTGCAGGAGTTTGACTGGTGCAATTGCCTGGGTGGATACACGATGTCTTGCAGCCACCAGATTTCCATGTTCGTCATGTACATGTAGTTGCACTGAAGTAAGTTTGGAGTGGTTCTGTGCTTGTAAAACGTTTGTGACCATTGCAACAAATAGATTAACTTGTTACTCTCGAAGATCGCTCCTGGACTCCTAGATTTTAAATTATGAATCAACATCGGAAAGAAAGTACTGTTGCCCACGAGGGGCACTGCATTTTGGCACAAAAGGAGCACCGAGGGCTACTCGATGGGGAATGGAAACAAAAACATACCAAAAATGCCCAAATAGAGCAGTGTTTTGATGCAAAATCGCAAATGTAACATAATGGATGATAGGAGGTATGTGTTCAGGTGAAGCAGTGCTTGGCAGCACCTCAGAGGTGAAAGCGCAGTGGTTTCCCATATTCAACGACAGCAATCTGTGCAGATATGTGCAATATTTTCCAAAGTTCTGGAACCTCTGGGAGGATAGCAGGTTCCTAATGTGGGGCAACACAAACACACACCAGCCAAGTGCACCTGTCGCGTTGTTGCGGGCAGTTCTGTCAGAGTTGAGGATGTCTGTGCACAATACATGGCAGGGATGGTGTCAGGGACTAGGGCAGCTGCGGCTGGGGGTGTGACAACAGTTGTAGACATGCCGTTGAACAGCCACCCATGCACTACTGAAGGGCCGCTCCTCAAGCAGAAGTTGGGCCTTGCCAAGGTACTCAGAATGCAACTAGGTGAGCCTTAGGGCGCTGGGGATGTGAACATGAGAAGGATGTTGGGAATGTAGTGTTCTCTGGCACACTGTGGCAGAGATTGGAGGTCTGGCATTGACCACTTGGACCATACGTGTTCTCATCCAGTGTACTTGAACAATCATCCCTACATGAACGTCACTACTGTGCCCTGCACTGAAGTGGGGCCATAATATGAATTTGGGGCTTTGCCTGTGTGGGCATTCTATTCTCAGTGATTTGTCTCCGTGATGTTTGCCCTTTCTGTGTTGGCATCGAATAGGCAAGATCTGTGGTGAACACCGGCTTCTGGGGTGGGCTTGTCCCAGAGAACGCTGCTGACAGGGTGACACTGGAGGCGCTTTTGGAGTCAGGCGCCTTCGGACTGAAAGCGTTCATGTCACCCTCGGGTATCAACGATTTTCCAAACGTCAGCAGGCACCACATCGAAAGCGCCATCCCTTTGCTGAAGGAGAGAGGAATGCCTTTGTTTGTGCATGCAGAATCTGTTTCTCATGTGCATGTGCCTGAGGTATGCTACACGCTGAACCTCTGTGCAGGAACAGGCTGCAGTTGCAAAGATTGCCATTTTTTGCATTTGCACACGACAACCAACACCCCATAAGCTGCAACGGCGTTGATTACAGATGCGAGGAATCGTTAGTTTCACATTGAACGATCACAAGAGTATCACAACTCAGCTTTGAAATAGTTTCTGTGCACCCTGACGTGGCACCATGTTGACTTCTTTTGGGGAGCAAGCACATTTCGGCCACAGGACATCTGCAAACTCAGCATGTTCTGAGAACATGTGCAAACATTTGTGTATGCATCGCAGACAATGGGCGTGTATGCTATCTCGCCTACTGGTTGTAGGAAGCCTAAAAGTGTACAAATAGCCATGCTCCAACCGCTCAAATTCTTTAATGTGCACCCTCTGGTATCTCCAGAGTTCTCTGTAAACGCTGCGCTTCTGCAGCACTGGGGTTCTCTATGGCAGTGGGATGGAGAATCCAGAATTGATCGTACCAAGTGGTGAATGATGTTTTCTCAACAGGGAGATCCACGGGCATATTCCCAGTACATGGCATCCCGGCCTCCAAAGTTTGAGAGCGACGCCATTTCAACTTTAATTGATGTGCTCAACAGCAGCACCCATGAGAGCAAGGCTGGGTTCAGGATCCATATTGCACACTTGGCTGATGCTAACAGCCTGGCCATGATACAGGTAAGGACTGCAAGGGCGTGCTGCCTGTGCAGTGGACTTTCAGATGCACACTCAGTTTTGGTTGTGGACTCTCAAGCTGCCCTTTGCCATTTGGTAAGAAAACAAGGGAAAGGGATACGCCATTAGCATTGGGATGCCACATGGGATCTACCTCCACATTGCAGGTGCCATGGTCTGTAATCGCGTACCAATGCCTGGACGCCATGTCCAAGGGTCTGATCAGAAATGGGTGTTCTTGTGCCCTGTGCTCTGTTCACTGAAGCAGAGCATCCAGCATGGATTGGACCTTCTGTGGATGTGGTGATTCTGGTTCCCGCTTTTTGGGCGCGTGATGTGTTGCATGTGTTGAATGGGCTATTGAACAGCGGTGTCACTAACTGGTGAGGACACACGCAGCTGTTCTCTCAAATGGGGCCTAGGTGATATTTGCGTGATTGCTTCGATCGCATCTGACTGGATGGAGCGAGCCCACATACCTACAGGACATGGCAATGATGTTATGAATGCTAACATCAGTGTGGCATCTTGTGTCACACAAGGCAAGTCACTGCACAGCACATTGGCTATGTCCTTGAATGGAAGATGCCTCTGGACGTTGTCGCCATCTGTGCCAAAAACGAGTTGAAAACACAATACAGCAATTCGTCATCTTGGTCCGCAAGTTGACAGGGCAGCAGTGGTGACCATGTTGCATTGCCGCATTCCCCAGGATGCAAAGTCGTATGGCTTACCCCTGACTGTGGAAACCTGCCCTCACTATTTGAGTTTCTGGGCCGAGGGCATTCCAGATGGGGCAACGCAATACAAGTGCGCCCCGCCGCTGAGAGACAGTGCCAACGCCATCCGTCTCTGGGATGCAGTGGCATCTGGGACCATAGACATGCTGTCGTCTGATCATTCGCCAGCGCCCCCTGGCATGAAGCACCTGGACAACGGAGACTTTGGGAAGGCGTGGGGTGGCATTTCAGGTCGTAGCCGAGCGGCCGTCTCCACAGGCACAAAATTGCAGTTCTGCAGAATTCATACACATGGTTGTGCAGCGTTGTGTTGCCAAAAGTTGTGTATCAACTATCTGCCATCTGCCAATATGGGGCCCGTCGTGTGGTTGTTGCTGTGGGTTTGGCCTGTCGTCGCCACTTCTGAGTAGGGCTGAGGGGCTGAGAGGGGCCAGAGGAAGAGACCGGTTGCTTGAATGTGTTAATTGCTTTGAAGGCATGCCGTTTCCCATTCTCAAGGCGGCGAAGGGCAGATTGATCCAGTTTGAAACTTTTAGCTTGCCGCGCGAAACCCAGCTATACATATATCATTGATGTGCCCATCATGCACGCATTGTTTCAATTTTTATGAATGTGGGTTGGCTGGCAATGGTGATTGATGGTCTGCAGATTTGTATACTGGGTGTGGCCCCCAGAAAATCTATCTGCAGTGCGATGGTGACGTGCATGTTGGTTCGTCAGCCCTGGGTATTTGCGCATGGTCTGACGCAGGGGATTTGTCATAGGGCTGCAATATACGCTGCCAGCAGTGTTGGGAGGCGCGAGCAAAAGGAAGCTTTCGATGAGAAAAGTATTCTCTCTGTTGAGCGAGCACCCGGCAGAGATGTTAGGGATGGCGAACAGGAAAGGGAAGATTGCAGCTGGCATGGACGCCGACATTGTGGTGCGTGGCGACAGTTTGGTGCTGAACGAATGCCCCTGCTAAAGATAATGAACCTGCTCAGTGGGTCTGGATTCATCAGCTCGAATGCACAAACATGTCAATTCCTGCAAATTATGCTGAAACGTTCCTGCAAATCGTTCTGAGGTGCTTCCTCAGGCCCCACCGTCGCCTTGAACACACCCACACGCGCCTTTGTTTCAGTGCGCTTCAGTTCACAGTACTGGCCCCATCCAATGGGCGATTGTCCGGATTTATGCCCTGCACAAGCATTGGAGCGAGCCACAAGCACAGACGCCGCGAGTACTTGACAGTTTGAGCGAGCTCGTGCGGGTGTGGATGTGTAGAGTCAGCACGCGACAGCATTTGGCGTGCCTGATTTGTGACAACACAAGACGCACAGGCACGGATTTGACCGATTCTTCTTGCGGCATCATATTTGCGCTTGTCAGTACTTTGAAGTACAACGTGCGGACGCCCGTTTCTATGGACATATAGAGGCATTTTGACTTGATTACAGAAGGCACTGTGCGCCTCCTTTTAGAGCGATCCAGGCGCCGCCTCACCACCGTCAGATGGTGGCGCCCTCGCCGAAAGTACGCAGTAACGTGTGCTTCCTTATGAATGCAAGTGTATTCGCGCCACCCATTTTTGCCCTGCCTTTTGTTCTTGTTTCATTCGAGAGCCATCGTCTGCAAACCATGAAATGTGTCTCAGCGCCCTGGCTACACACCGCGTGGTGTTACGCAAGGCTGTGTGTAAGATGGGAAGCGATACTTGCACGCTGATTTGAAACGATCTAATGAACGCCAATTCTGCACATGCGCATGACACCGCGCAAGCCAACCTTCTCAAGCTACTCTCTGCTCCTGAGGCTCATGCCCATGTCCTGAGTTTGGCAACGAAACTTGGCTGCTGACATTTGTCCCAAGGGGGCAAGCCGCTGCCCTTGGACCTGTGATTTTCGGCAAGGGCGTGTGCTTTGCTCATGCGTGCTCATGCGTGAGCTGTTGCAGGTTTGGGACCCGGACGCGAACGCAGACACGTCGGAGAGGGGCTGCTACCACAGGCACAAGGTGTCGCCATACATCGGCAGGGAGATGAAAGGCCGCGTGCTAGCGACCTGGGTCAAAGGCCAGTTGGTTTTCGATGAGCACAAAGGTGCCACGAGAATGGCGTGCGGGGAGCAGCTGACTAGACAACTGTGATAATAGCGGGGCACGACGACGGACTCGGCAATTCTGGCATTACGCTTTTCTCGTACGTTCGTGTGAGCGGTTGGAGTAGGAGTAGTGAGTGGGAATGGTCCATTGAGGAGCAAACACCAACTGTGGAGGCTTGCGCTCGCGCAGGCGTGCCCCGTGCCCCGTGTCGCCTTCAAGGCTCAAAGGTACTTTTGGGTTCCTAATGGGCTACTGTTATCAATACGGATGTGCGTTGCTCGTGTGGATTTTCTGAAGTGTTTTTTCCAACCGAAAATCGTGAAGAGCCAAACAACAGGTGCGGAATCGCTGATGGCTTCGCTGCGGATTTCCATGCACATGCCTTCTGTACGGACTTCGAGAGGGTTACGCAAGGGCCGGAGCACTGGATTCATTGTCGCTACTGATTGACGCTGGGGCTTAGTACACAGCTGGTAGCATGCAATGTATGCAACCAGCGAAAAGCCCCAAATAGACAAATGGCTCACATTCATTTGCCAAGCTTGCCTTAGCCAAGATCAGGGTAGTGCTTTGGATACCATGTCTCAGGCGTGCTGCATGTACGCCGAGGGTGGGATGGTGGGGCGGCTAAGCCGACAAGGGTGGAAGAAACTGAGGTTGCTGGACTTGTGGTCACACCGAACAAGCCAGATATCCAGACTCGTGTGCGGAATAAGCTCCAGGCTATGGAATTTGGTGGTTTGGCATACTGTACAAGGATGCGCACACCCATGGGTTCATGGCCATGAACAATAATGCTTTTGGCGTGGGGATTGATGCTATGCTGACCAGTGTTCCGACAATGCCCCCGCACCAACCATTAAGCACCATTAAACAGCACCCTTACCGCCAAATATGGGCGAGCATTGCCATCGGCATCCAAAAATACGGACGCATTGACTCTGCTGCAATGTAGCTTCGCATAAAACGACCTTGTGCCACCAGGGAACCGCGCTGTGTTGATGCGACTACGCTTCGCATCCAATTGTGCCTCACGGCGCCCCTTCTCCATGCGGGGTTCCTGACGTCCGTATCCGGACTGGATATTGCCTGTTTTTGCGTAGCGGAATGTTTGCGAACAAGTAATTTCGAGCTTTCAGCCAACTTTGAGAATTGCATCCGCGGAAAGCACCTATTCGACAGAAACAGAATCGGTCAGGAATTTGCCCATCTCCTGCTGGCCAGCATCCATAGCAATCAACTTCCATGGTGGTTCCTGCATTGAGCGCCTCTCCTGCTTTAGCCTGTCCCAGCGCAACCCTGCCTATCCGAATTCCTATGGATGTCTCGCTGTTTCACAGAAAGTCCACGAGCTCAAAGGACGCGTCGCTGCGCCGAGCAGAGGCCAGAATGGGGGAGTGGTAATCACCAAAGCCTAGCAATGTTGTTCGTCAAGCACTGCATTTGTAGTCGTGATAGCCCTCTGCCTGGCCTGAAGCTGCGTTGGCGTGTCAGCCGTTCCATTGAACACCTAATAGCAACCTGTGAGATCGGGCAGCTACTTCAATCCATTCCTCCTTAGGCTTGAGCAATGCCAGCCATAGGCCCAAATTCGACAGTCCTCGCTTCATTCATGGCAGCATTCGGCGTGTGGTGACACAGAGTGCAGGCATGCAGATTGCTGTTTGGCCTTCACAGGTTTCATTAAGGAATTGGGAAGCCCAATTGTCCGGTATTCCGCCCAAGGTGTCCAAATGACCAGGATAGGCTTCTGCATGAGAGAGACGTGCTCTCGAGGATTGCACTCAGATTGCGATCAACGTGTGGGAGCGTCAGCACATCGTCGCTTTCGATACTGTATGCCACAATGACGCACGACTGTCCAAATATCCGGATGGTTAGAGCGTTGTACGATTGTCTTCTGCACCGCGTTTGCGCCGCTTAGGCGTTGCAGCCTCTACAGATGCACAGAAGTTCGTGACGGTGTTCCAGGCTCTTGGTCGGCAATAGCAGCAGTTCAGAACTGCGTCCTGGGCGGCGGCAGTGGCGGTGCGCGTACAATTGAAAAGACATCTCCTCTCCGGGTCCGTTTTAGGAGAGCCGCGTCCAAACGCCCGGACTGGAATCCCCACTGCTGGCTGACAGTCGCGCTCGTTTTGGCGTCAATGAATCGCACGTGACCGCACCACATCTGCATGGGCCATATGGCTAAGGATGAGCGAAGCATCACGCAGTCAACCTGTCATCTCCTACGACGCAAGCAAGGCACCAGCTTGTCGTGAACTTCTCCGAAGGGGCACACATTGAAGAAGCCGCAAGAGGCTGTGCACACCACGAACGAGGAGAGGCACAGTACTGCATTCGCGTACAGTACTGTGGTTTCAGTACATGCGCATGAGCGACATAGCAGCACGTGCGCATGGCCAATTCCGTGTGCGCCTGGGTTTACCGTTGCGTAGTACCATGGGACCGCTTACCCACTATGTGTTGTCACCTCGCGCATAGGTGTGGCCCCATGTTTCTCAACGACGGCGCACAAGTGTATTGCTCCACTTCCAAGAGCGGACCAAGCGCACTTCGCTGTGGTGTGTGGCCTGTTCTGCTCGCAGGGCTCGTCAAGCTGGGATGACGTCAGCGGTTGCGTGTGACGCAGCCAATCAACCTTGGGCGGGTTCCGACCCTCGTTCCCGTTGGGAGGCCGGAGAGGTTTGACATGCAGCCTGCAGAGTGCCGGCAGTGATTGTATTGGGCGCACGCAAGCACTACCGCCCTGTGGTACCGGACACGCAATGTACACACGGTACCCGCGAGGGCCGCTCAGCCGACTCTGGCCATGAAGACGTCCTGTTTCTTCCCGAGCATCCGCCATCAGACGGGGCACAAAAGGATGCTCCCATGACGGCGACCTTGGACACCTTGGGGGTGGCCCCGCCTGGCCGCTGCGCGTTTCCCTGCTCCACGAGGCGCCACCGGGGAACGGCGGGCGAGCGCCGCGGTCACCGACCAACCTCCGAAGCAGAGGTGAGGACTCCCAGGCAGGCCGCTGCGAGCGGCGCCCGCCGTGCGCACTGTGCATCAAAAAGGGGCCTGACGGGGAGGGCGCGGGCAGGATGTGGCGTGCAGTTAGCATCGTCTTCGTGTTGCTGGTGGGGTTGTGGGAAAGGGGGAGTCTTCGCTTCGCGGATGTTGGTGCCGTGCTGGGCTCTGCGAAAGAGGCCAACGGCCTTGGCCAAGGGCGGATCGAGGCCAGGAGAGTGACGGGCGTCAGCAGGCTCTTCGCTTCAGCGCCCGGTGACCGCCGCCCGTTCTGTCGCCTGTCTGTGGTGCTGCTTGTTTACGCCTGGCCCCAACGGCGACGCGCCAATTGGGGCTGCCTACGCTGCGAATCCGGCGCTGTCGTGTCCCCACCCTGTTGGCTTCCTGCCGGCGAGGATCGGGTTCCAGTGCGGCGTGTCGCCCTCGCGGGCTTGACGGCGTTCTACTTGCGATCGGCTCCAAACTGGTGCCTTGAAGATTGGCTTCGCTGCACGCAATCCGCAACGCGGATACGGTGGCACCACAGCCACCGATTTTGCCCTACACTGGCCTGCAGCCAAAGGCCACTGCAGCTCAGTGTCCTGTCTGCGGTTGATTGTCCCTTTTGACAGAGAGCGTTAGATTCCTGGGCCCAGCACTGAGTGCATCAAACCGCGCAGCGGCGAAACGCGGCTTGTGTGGGAACATGGCTGCTCTTCTGTCCACTGCCTATCAACGAATGGGGTTGCGCTTCCGGTCTACGAATCGAGTTGCACGAGCGAAATAGGGTGACTGAGTGCACAGCGCTGTAGGTACGGCTCAGGCCTCGTGGGCCTTTCAAAGTGGGCGTTGTCTGCATCCCTGCTTGAGTATGAGGAGAAGAAGACGTCTTTTCTGTGGCAATAGGCTTGTGAACGACTATGGAATAGAAAGTGCCTCTACGCTCTGTCATACCTTGAGTACAACCCTGCCGTGAATTTGTTCATCGCTCTGTCCCGGCCACTTTTGCCAGTAGCTATCATTGTGAAAATGGGCAAATCTGACTGGTGATTGACTATGGAGGACCCAGACAGGGAACATTCCATGCTTTTACGTGCAGGATGCGATGCACCATATAATTGTGCTTTGTTCTTGCCCTGAAAACAGATTGTGGGAATCCTACTCACTGTAAGGACTGTGGTCAAGACACAATCCACAGAGTGCTGGTATTGGTTGTTGGTCTTGTCCTTGTATGCAGAAGGTGTATTTGTCTTCTTCTGTTGCCTGGCCAACAGCTTTTAGCCAGACTGTTTTCCTCATACCTTCAAGTGTTTCTGTCTTGCACAACGGAAGTTGGCTGCTCTCGAATACTACTGTGATCGCAGTTGTCACAGTGAGACATAGCACAGCCCCTGCTGGACAAGTGGTGATGCACGTAAGTCCGCATATAACTTTTGTCTGGAATCGTTTGTTCGTATTCGTGTGTCAAGGTGTGCAGTTGGAAGTGAATGGCAGCCCCTTGACTGCTGTCCATGTTTGTGTCAGCAGGACAAAGAACAAAGGCTGGCAGGCACACCTTGGGCGTAGTTAGGCCTGTGCCCAGTGCCAACTGAAGAACGAAGTTGCATCGCTAGTTCATAGTTACTTCACCAGAGGCAGCAGTTTCCAGTTGGCGGGAGTTGGTGCTCAAGTGCATTGCCTGTGATCGCATAGCTACAATGGATGGAGCGGCGACAACGATAAGTGGAGCAATAAGCACCACGGCCAATGCACTACGAGATGCATTCGTTGAGGGCCGTTTCTCAGACATCACCGTCGATGTCAAGAACACAAAATTCCGCCTGCATCGAGTGGTCCTGTGGCAGATTCCATATTTCAGGTGTGCCTGTGTTTTGTGTCTCCTTCAATTGAAGGCGACTGCCACAAAGGATGGATTTGTGGAATGTGTCTCGAACAACATTTGTGATGATTTCAATCCTCGCAGCCTGAGGAGCTTGTCTTCTGTTTATCCTCTGCTTTGTGAGCCAACACGCTCACCACCACAGCAATGACAAAGCAACGGATGCGTCCCTCTGGCCGCTGGAGATGAAATCATCCCACAGCTCCTAGTTGTCCTTGGTGCCACAACAGTTGTTCACAGTGCCTGGCTTGTACTGTCGCCTCGTAGCCTGTTATGGTGCACAACGGGTCCAGATTTCTCGCTCGTGGTAGTGGTGGTTGTTGGGGTGGGGTGCCGCTGTCCCTTGCCACTTCCCTCGCGACTCCATTTTCCTGTGCATGCTTGGCCCTTCCCAGGTCCCTGTTCCAGGGCAACTGGAAGGACTCAGACCAGGACCTGCTCAGGCTGGACGCCGCGGACCCCCTGGTGACCGCGGAGGCCTTCCAGGCCGTCGTGCGCACCGTCTACCACCTGCCCATGGCCCTCACCCTCCAGAACGTCCTCAGCATCCACGCCGCGGGCTCCTTCCTCCAGATGGAGGAGCTCTGCGTCAAGTGCGTGGACTTCATCTCCGACCACCTGTCCGTGGACAACGTCGTGTCCTTCACGCTCATCGCCGACGCCTACGAGTACATGGCGCGCAAGCGCCTGGCGGAGGCCTGCAAGCGCTTCCTCCTGGTGCACGCCACCGACCTGCGCGACCAGCTGTCCAAGCTCACCGTCGCCAGCTTGCGCGACCTCTTCGCTTCGGACAGCCTGTGGGTGCCCTCCGAGTACGACCGCTTCACGCTCATCATGGATGCCTTCGCCCCCAAGCTGGAGGCCGCCGGCAAGAAGAGCCGCGCGAAGGCCGCGCCTGGCGTCGCCGGCGGCGACCAGTGGGGCCCCGACGGCGCCTGGCGCTGGGCCTCCCTCCCCCACGCCCAGATCCTGTCCGCGGGGTACGACGACTTCCCGAGGGAGTCCGAGGACTCCGTGCGCCGTGCCCTGGAGTCCATCCTGGCCACCTCGCTCCACTTCGAGTACCTCAGCCTGGAGGACGGCCGCGCGGCGTGCGCGCGCTGCGCCGAGCTCAAGATGTGCGGCGCCATGGAGGCGCTGCTGGTCGGGCGGTTCAAGGCCGAGGCGCTGCAGGCCACGATCCAGAGCCAGGGGGCGGCGGCGGCCGTGCGGGCGCCCGCGCAGGGCGAGGACCCCCCGCAGCCCTTCGACAAGGACCTGGGCACGTTCCGGTTCGGAGTGGAGCTGGCTGACGCCAAGGGGCTGCGCCCCGACGGCTACTGGGCCTCCGGGCGGGTGTTCTTCGGGGGGTCGGAGTGGTGGCTGGTGGTGCAGCGCCGGCAGCGCAAGAACTACACGGGCCACCCCTACGGCGTGTTCCTGTACCGCGAGAGCGCGGACACGGAGCGGCGGCTGTACAGCGACCGGCGCAGCCAGCTGGCGGTGGAGGTGGAGTTCCTGTGCGCCGGGCGGCGCCACCCGGACAAGCGCCGCAAGTTCCGCAACTGGGACTACTGCGCGGACTGGGGCTTCTGGCAGTTCCTGGTGGAGGACGAGCTGGACATGTACCTGACCGCGAAGGACTCCCTGCGCTTCGGCGTGCTGGTGAGGCTGGCCTTCGGCTCCAGCCCCTCGGGCGCCGGCTACGCCCAAGACGGCTGAGGGGGGGAGGGGCGCGGGCCTAATAAAACGGGCGGTAGAAACGATCCCTCATCCATGGTGACGTGGGTGCGCGCGTGTGTGTGTATTGGTACGACTAGCGGCGGGCGACCGAGTGTTTTGTGCGGGGACGGGTGGGGGGAAGATGGAGATAAAACGAGTTCGGGAGAGGGAAATAAAAATGGCTGCTGACTGAGGCAACTACAGGGTCGTGTACACATGGGCGCAATTCTTTGTACTTTGAGGCGAGTTGCGTTGAGTTGAGAAACTCCGGATGGGGATTGGGCTGGCTTGGCTTTGTGGTGTGTGTATCCTGCTGGGGAACTTGAGCCTAGTTTCCGTGCACTGTCGCTTTGGGTGGTTGGATTGGGGGGGAAGCGTGATGAACAATATAAGCAGGAATGACCTGGCCCGCTTTGCAGCACATCGCCTTGTGCGTGCAGGTTGATGGGCAACGCACTGTCAAGTTTTGATTTATGTAATTGAAAGAACATAATTTCTCGGTATGATGATGTATGTGTGGACAATGACAAAACCATTCTCGAAGAGAGCCGACGTAACTGTTTTATCCAGCATTGTGCCTTGTATGTTGAGCTGTTTGTCGCCCTCGCTGCGTTGTTCTTGTCCATGGATATCGACAGGGGTGGTCCTTTATCCCAGCCACCTGGAGACCCATGGGCAATAAGGCGCTCAGCCGGGGATCCCATCTATCACCAAGCGAAACACGGATTACGATGTGGCATAGCTGCAAGGAAAGACGCCAAGGGGGTCTGAGCTTGACGCCAAGTCAGCATTACCTGTGAATAGTCACCGTGGCGTCTTCCCTAAAGGCAAGAAATTTGCTACCTGTTGAAATATTCTACGGACATCGGCAGCTCGACCATGCTGAGCACACGCCACGTGATGTTGCTTGGAGTTACTGATGGAGGCGTTAAATTCACCGTCTCGCTGCCGTTGAACTAGTTGGGGGACACATGTCTGACATACGGTAATTGACTTGGTGACTTGACACAACATACCAGTCAGTTTGCAATTTGAAGTGGACATCCGCACAGCCTTGATGATTGAAACAACGATACCGATGATATCAGTTGCTGCTGATATCTTCCGTTAGACAGAAAATCGTATTGTCATTGATCCATCTGCCAGTTTTGGCGATGAAAAAGCCCTGGCCACTCAACACAGGTTTGAAGCGCAAGACTTGACTCAGGTCCATACTCAAGTGTCTCGAGTACCGTGTTTACCCCGTATTAGTAGGCATGTATTGGACCCTCAAAATGAGCAGTGGATACTTATAGTGTGTCATGGATACTAACGCATGTTAGGACCCTGATCCAAGGAGTAGACAAAGAAAAATTTTGGCACATTGATCGTGAAATGCCCCCGAAATGGGCTTGAAATAATGCAAGATGCAGTGCATAGGTACCAACATCACCAAGTACAAGTTGCGAATCATAAACACCACACTATTGACAGCACCATATCATTAGCGACAATGCTATTACTGAAAGTTGTCACACTCTTCAAGGGAGCCAGCGGGCTGGAGCCAGCAGGGGTTCGTTGGACTGCTCGAGGCGCGTTTGCCTCCGCGGTGTGAAGGAGGACCGACATGGCCCACAAAACGCTGCAAGGCGGGGCCCGTCCCCAATTCGCACATCTGCCAGGCCACTAGCCCATGGGTTTGTTGTGTGATTGACCAATCGCAGATCCCATCAGCCATCCAAGCCGGCATCAGCCCGGGAAAGTGCCGGGGGCCAAGTTCATTGTCGCGACCCAAGGCGGGTCTGAGCCTGTACTTTGGAACGACGTACTTTTGAACCCTTTGTCACACGTGGTTGGCGACAGGCGGACATCGGCGCCTTTTGAACGCAACACGCCAGCCCTGGCGCCAACGAACCCGAGCGCTGCAGCCTGCAAACAGGCAAGGTCGGCTCGAGACCCTTGGAGTGGCATCACTCCTCTCCTGCCCAAGGGTGTCCCCTGGCGCTGAGCCTGGCGCCCTTCGCTGCCTCCGGAGATTTCTCGGCTGTTGTGAGTGAGCCCCCAACTCCACACTCGCGGCTCCAATCCCTCGCGTCGTATCATGTCCTAGAATGGCCGCAAGGGACGGCCGCAGTGCAGCGTTTGAGTGCGCTCATTCGGCGGTCGTGGCAGCGCGCCAGTTCAATTGCCGAAAGCAGTATCTTGGCAGAAAAGTACACATGCCGCGCGACGGGCAAGATTCTCCTCGAGCGAGATTATTGCCTGCAGCGCCTTTCCATACCGAGATGATGTGGAAACGTAGACCTGCAGCGGTTACAGCGCGCAGCACGGATTCCAGTAGCGCCAAGCACTAAGCATGTGCTCAACGGCAGGTGTGCTGCGAACATAGCGATGCATTGGAGATTTACAACTGCCAGGTGGCGGTGTTGCCCTCTTCGTTAGGGGAGGCGTTACAGTCTGCCGGCCAACTCGCAAGCCTTCAGGCGCAGGTCGCAGCGGAGGAGCTGCGCCAGCGCTCGAAGGCCGATTGTGTTTCAGGAACAAGTCGCTGCGTCGCCCTTCATAATTTGGAAGAGAATTTTGGAAGGGATTTGGGGGAAAATATTCTGGAAGAGTATTGGGGAACTGTTGGGATTGCCTCCCTTCCAGCTTAGTAACCTCATCACCTGCAGAAGTGCCTCGGACGAACGTTGGTGCATTTCAGTCGCCTGATGTGACCACTGTGCAGACCGTTGTGCAGCTGCGTACCCGTCAATGGAAATAATGGATATAGAATTCAACACTGCTGATAACGTGCCACTGTGGCGCATTGTAACTGTAACCCCACAAGAATCCCTGCCCAATTTCAGCCCTGTTCTTGCAGCATCATGTGCAGCTGACGAAACATGTGCGAGAAATGTATGATTTTGCTTGCATAAGTTCAAAGGCGGGCGCCTGTCAATCCTGTTGCCCCGGTATGGCTTTGTGGTCATCTGGGCATCCACATGAAGGCACTGCAGGACAGCTGCATGCACCTCACACAAGCACAAATCAGAATTTAGCACCTGGGCGTGTGTCTGTTGTGTCTGCAACGCTGGGAAGGCTTTGGCAGAGCTTACTGTGTGTGTTACTCCAGCGGGCATGGGCAGTTGGCACTCCAGCATTCTGCAGACCAACAACAATAGGGTGCACATGCTGACACAGTATCAGTAGCAACACAACCATCCTTCGCTCAACCCTGCTTGTGGCCTGCCCTGGGCGAACAAGTGACTGACAGACAAATGTGTGAAAAGGCACTGCAGGAGAGCTATTTCTTTTTGGATTTAACTGAGAAAACTGTGCTTTTGTTGTACTGACATGTGGCGCACAGCTATGCAATTGATAACACTGTGTACAGGGTTACAGGAAAGGGTGGCCGGTTGTGCTATTTTTTCCTAGTCCAAAAAATATTCTTGCAGTGTTCCGTTGCAACAATGATATTAACTATGATGTAACTATGATATTTCTTGCTGTGGCGTATATGACTGCCACATTTTGTGTCGATTCATGCACCTGTAAATTATGCTGTCATGATTTAAGGACCCCTTGAAAACAGTTGAAGCCCAGAACTCGATCAATGTGCCATAGAAGTGCAGGTTGCTGTCAATGAAATCTTCTGTTCAACATTCGCAGTTATCGACCACTGCTGAAGTACATGATGAGCTCGATGGCGAGGCAGATCACTGTCGAACGGGAGCATATCCTGTATGAAAAGAAGATCACCCTTGATGGCCTGGCTGACATCCACATGAATCGCCGCTTCTCTGACGTTACTGTCCAAGTGCTTGGAAAGGAGCTCTGCCTCCACAAAGCTGTCTTATGGGGCATACCGTATTTCAAGCCCTTGCTTGAGGGCGAGTGGAAGGACTCTGGGAACTGTTCGGTGGAAATTTCTGTGGACGATCCCCTTGTTACGTCCCAGGCATTTGAGGACGTTGTTGCATCAGTGTACGGCCATCCACTGCGCTTGACTGGCAACAACGTGAAGGCTGTTCTTGCAGCAGCTTCTTTCCTACAGATGGGGGAACTGTGTGCAAAGTGCATCGACTTCTGCATTGAAGACCTGTCCTTGGCGAATGTCATCAGCATGGCGCTGTTCTCTTCGCTGTACTGCTACACTGGTGGGACGAAATTGACAGATGCATGTTCAGATTTTTTGCTGATTCATGCTGTGGATCTACGGGATGAGTTGCATGCACTGACTCTTGACCATCTGTGCATGCTTTTCCAATCGGAGTTTTTTTGGGTGCAGTCAGAATATGAAAAGTTCAAGATTGTCATGGATGTGTTTGAATCGAAACTCGAAGCCCACAGTTTTATGGCCCAGTGTGAAGGTGTCGAGACGGGCGTGGCCAGCCTCCCCATCTCTGACTTGTTGCCACCAACAGGGGAAGTTGGCAGTGATGTGATTATGGGACAGGCAAGCAATCGCACCATACAATCGGGAACCAAGAAGGACAGCAAGGAGATGGTGGAGAGCGCCTTCAATGAATGCCTTTGTGGTCACATAAACTATAGCAGCTTCTCTCTTGAGGAAATGCATTTGGCATTCGCTCGAATCAATGGCATGAAAATGCCAGCCGTCATCACGGCTCTCACTGCTGGCATGTTGAAGGCGCAAACACTTCAGAGTTACCCTTGCTTGGGTGAAACTGCTCCGAACTTTGCATCCAAAGACCTGGATATGTGCAGAGACGTTGGGTGGTTCAGAATTGGAGTGGAAGTTCCATTTCATGAGCTGGACGCTGCCAGTGGCGAAGAATGGATGTCACCAGTCTATTGCCATGGTGGCCGTGGCTGGGAGGTGTCGGTGAGCCGTGGGACCAAGGCTATTGGAGTATTCGTTTGTTGTAGGGAGTTGACAAGGGAGCTGGCCTGCAAGGACTCCAGCGGAAGGTGCAGCGCATGTGTTCGATTCATCTGCAAGAGGCGCCGATGTGAGAGGAGAGCTTGCAGTTTCGAGGTGAACATGAAGTCCTGGGGTGCTCGAGAGTTCATCTCTATCGACAAGCTGGATCAGTACTTTACCTGTACGGGGACTCTGCGGCTTACCGTGGCGGTGAAACTCATATTCTCTTCTGGAGAAGAACCTAGTCCTCTGTGAGTCTTGTGAGCGCCATGGTGGTCAGGGAGCTCATGTCAGCGAGCTCCCAAGGAAGTTGCCCTTGGCTTGAAGCCTTGAAGCAACCTGGTGCAAATTGTAGCATGTGTGGATTGGGCAAGGCTGTAGAGATCGCAGGGAATGTGCCAATAAACGAATTATGTACATATGGATAGTATCCCCAGGGCGAAGTTGTTTGTGTGCCAGTGGCACAGGTGAATTCCACCAACCTTCCAGTGCATGGCTGGGGCAAGTTTGAAGCCAAGATTCTTGCATTCTTGCCCTTGTGGCTGGACTCGTCTTTTTGCTAAGTGCGCTGCACATGAAGCTGAAACATGGCTTGTGGGGACAGCCCGTGCATCTCCCAATTCTTTAGTTTTTGTTTGTGTATTGGATACTGAGTGTACGTGTGTGAATGTTATATTTATGATGAAAATGGGGTGTCAACACCACCTACCTGGGCTCATTGTGACGCCTGGGGACTCTTTGTTGGTATGTTGGACACAAAGCACTTCGGATTTATAAATTGCCTCCTGTCAGTTGGTCTACTGAACTACTGGATGCACTGAAAGCATAGTATCATGAGGGTGGTATGCACAGACTTGGAACCTCCTGATTTTGACACGTCCATTCGTTAAATGTTCATTGACGCAAGGGGCGCTCAACTGTCATTAGGCTCCAAGACAAGCAATTTTGCCGTAGTCCCTTGGCTGGAGTACGGAGCTTCGTTGGTTCTTTGAATCGGCTCTGGCCTGAACTCGCATTTGAAGTGGCTGCGGGGTTTGCATGGGGAGCAGTTTCAAATTAGCTACGGACAAATCCACATTCCAGAATCATCGAAATTCGCGTTGGTGGTTGTGGGATAGGCACGCGCCAGCGGGTTGGCACATCCCCTGTGCGTGCCCGCCCGTAATGGGAATCAACAATTGCACACGCTCTCCAGCCAGAATAAATACGTGGGACAGAGGCGTGACAGCTTTCTAGTGAGGTTAATCCCTGCAACTGAACTGACATCATCATGAAGAAATATTACACACCAAGACAAGAAAGTTAACAACAGCAGCACCAGCAAGAAGATCACCCATCCACAGTATCTGAGAAGATGTGTTATGCAACGACTCCTGGCCTGCTACTTTCCACACTGTAGCCAACACCCTTATCCGTATCTGCTCAGCAGTTGCAACATCATTTGCTCAATCAGACTTCGGCCGCAATGTCAATTTCACCTCATGCCACGCCCTTCCCTTCACCACCTCCCCCCCTTGCTCTACATGGTGCTGTGTTGTGCGCTTCTCTTCTTGCACGGGAGCCTCAGCATCACCTTCAAGAGCATGGAAAAGAGTCTCACACACACTGTCGGTTGCTCAGGCGGGGGTGCCCTTTCTGCGACCAGTTTCTCTTTGAAGTTTAACGGATCTTACCTCATGATGCTTCCATGTTGGGAACAATAGATATGGGTTTTTGTACGCGAGCAATGGAGCGTCAGCGGCGAATCCACGGATGAACTCGCGTTCTTGCATTGCCAGCTACGTGTGTAATCCGCGTGCGGAGATTCCCGCCAAATGCCCTGACGAGCCTTTGGCTGCAAGGCAAAGCAAAGCAACCAAGGCCCGTGGTCGCGCACGAAACACTGCACACGCAACAGCACAGCCACCGCAAGAATTGCTTGCGCTGTCTTGCGTCGCTGAAGGCTGCGGGAGCTTCTAAAGTGAACGACGTAGCCTTTTGGGAGATGCCTGAACATTCGGAGTCAATGGAGACGATGAGGTGGTGACCAGGCCCTGACCGCTCCCTGATCCAGCAGAGCTTCTGACTTTACTCCAACGCTAGGGTCATCTGTGCCTCCTCAGGGGAAGGGAGGCGGAGAAGGGGGAAGGGGGGGGGATTGTGGAGGGGGGCGCCCGCTACGTATGGTCGCCATGTACGGCGCTTGTGATTGCTTGTGTGCTGCATATGTCTTGCGCACATTCGAGCTCAGCGCCTTCTTGCATCTGTCCTATGTATCAATTTCGACAGCGTGGTGAATCTGGTAGCTCCTGTCCCATATACCCTCTGTGCAGCTTCCGTTTTCCAGACTACCCTAGAATTGGATCTGTGTGGTCTTGTTGGTGAATATGCTGGCAAGTGGGTGGTGCCTTAGGCCCGTTTCGAGTTATTCGGAGAATCCGTTGGCAAGCAGCGAACTCGTGTCTGGTGCATCAGAGCAGAGAAAAGCCAGCTGGAAGCAGAGGTTGCTGCATTACGGGTGGCTAAATTGGAGGCTGAACAACAAAGAGACCAGTACAAGGAAGCGAGGGATGCGAAAATCGCAGAAAACGCTGCCCTTGGGTTGGAGACACTGCAAGTGAGCCTGCAGAATAGCCTTCATTGTCTGAGGCGCATGACACTTGGTATGATGTGTAGTTCTATATGTTCAACATTCGCCAAGGAATGCGAACGACAAAAAGATTTGAATAGGTATCGCTGGGAAAATTGATGAGCGGAAAACTATTGAGTGGCCCTTTGTCCAGTACAAGGACCGTGGGCTTGAAAGGGTGCCATGACGTTGTCCACCGCAAGATTGGAATGCCCTTGGATGGTATATTTTTAGGGCTGTGCTGCAGTCCTAAGAACTGTCTTATCATGGCATCTGGCACCAGCATATATGCAGTTGGGTTGTGGGGTGCTTGTTGTTATTCTCACAGTGAGCTGTGCACCATAGTCAAAACTGCACTTGGCAAGGAGAAAGAAATAATGGGCACAAACTCTCAACATTATTACACTCGATTATGTGCTTGGTCCATTAGCATCATTGGCTGATGCTGCCCACATCACAAATGAATAAGACTTTGAAGCTGTTAATGTTTGGCTCATTTGAAATTGTGGAGCTTGCAGGCGATGGCAGATGCCCAAGCAGCGATGAATTGCAAGAAGGAGGCCTTACACGCACTTGAGGAATGTAAGGTGGGAGTTATGGTACTTTGACAAGCACCCCAACAACACGCACCGCAAGAGTCAAATCCAATGCCGGTGTGACAACACCATCAATTTGTAACTCAATGCTGCATCTGTATCTGCCCCACACACAAGCCGTTGCCTGCATCAATCTCCCTGCAAAGGCGAGCTTGCGTCCAGTTGGTCACTGGGTTGCATTTGCAGGTCATCTGTGCCAACCTGCAGTTCGAGCTGGAGCTGTTGCAACAGCAGAGGGAAAGGACACCAGATCGATGCAAGAGCAGCAACGAGAGGCTTGAGGCTGTTGTTGAAGAGTTGAGTGCTGACTGCCAGCTCCTAATTCCTGTGTACTGGAACAGAAGCAACCCTAGCATAACAAGCAGGGCACGTCCACTATCCTTTGCCATGTTCACGTGCGACTCCCCAGATAAATGGCAAACAAACTGTGTGCTGCTCTTTCACAAGATTTTGCGGGTACAGTTGACGATGGTGACTTGAGTCTGTATTTAGCTTGATCTACCGATGCATGACGACAAACCAATGAGCTTGCCGCGATTTTGTGGCAATTCATGTTTGGGCAATCGCAGTGTCAGAACGCAGTGGGTAATTTCACAGAAATTACATATCCATGATCAACTCACCATCACATGACTGAATTTGAGCATTGCTGCCCAGGGCACAGCAGTGGCAAACCCAGCCTTGCTGCCTAGATCCACCTGGGCTGAAAGTCCTAATGTTTCCCTGTGTGCCTCGTGCTCGTGTGCTGCCAATTAACCACCAAAAATATGCACTCAGCGTCCATTTGTTTCACAAGAGTAGTACAAGGGGCCCTGGGGACTCCCTTGCTATCAACATTGAAGGTTGTGTGCTATTTCCTGTCAAGTGTCCTTTACACGCCGAAGTATGAGCAATTGCATTGAACCATCATCGGCAATAACTGAAGGCAGGAGAGCGTTGTTATTTGTGGCAGACGTTTGGCCAACTGACATTTTGCCTTGTCGACACAGAAAGCTCGTATTCCTCAGAAATCCCTGACAACTTTGTTCTCGGTACAGGGCTAAGAATGAGGCCCAGGAGCACGAAAGGCGGGCAGCACATTTCTACAACATATTGCAGCAGGAGGTGATTGGCCTCCGAAGTCTGTGCTTGGCACAATGACTGTGCTGAATGGTTGGAGAGCTGTGTTTGCTACATGTGTGTGTAGTACTTCACATGATACTCCATTTGTCATGCTGCAGAGGGAGGAGAAGGCTGAACTGTGCGACTTCATTGCTGATGAAGGGCTGATTTCGTCAGGCGGAAATCCACCCTTTGGGGGATACATCAGTGCAGAAAACGTGAAAGAGGGTCGGTGCAGCTGAGCAGTGGGAGAGAAATCCCCCTGACGGTGACCACAACACCATGCAGAGGTACCCAGCGGGATAGGACATGATTCTTTTGTCTGCAATTGGCTACCCAGTGAGTAGCCCTGTATTGGAGTTTTAAACGTCAACGATTGGAGTGCAGAGCCGCTGTGTGCGTTCGTAGAGCTCTCAGAATTTGTTCTTCCCAACGAATGCCTTCACCAGGGCACGTATTCGATCAGCTTGCCAGCGAATGGAATTGTGGATAAGGCCATTCACTGGGGTAAAAAGCACATGTGAATTGCAATGAAAAGCTGCAGATGTTGCAGCAAAAAATCGTTGAGGTATGGCGTTGGCATGACAGCTCCTGCGTGAACTTCAGGTGTTGCATGTGTAAGGCTTACTTTGCAGGTTCTCTTTAAAAATGTGCTGATAGTGCGCTGAAAGTGTTGGTGATCGTCAGGCGTGGTTTCGTTGGTCAGTGCATGTGCGCTCAGCACAGGTGGCACTTGTGCAGTGCAGGAAGTCCCAATGACCTGACGCAGATTTTGCTGTTCCCTTTGACAGGTGAGGTGCTGAAGAGAATTGCTGTGGAGGACGTCACTGTCTACATTCCATGTGACTGCTGCACGACGGCAAACCCTGCAGCAGTGCGCTGGCACCTGCACGAATCGATATCGTGGTTTCTTTGTTGTCACCTGTTCTCAAGCAGAGACGCCTGCCAAATTTTGCATGTCCCACTCCTGTTGCGGATGGATCAATGGCAATGTGACGACAAGACGCCATTCGCATTGTAAGCTTCTTGGGCTCGCTCCCAAAGGATAGTCGCCATTGAACTTAGGATGACTGCCGTCTGGTGATGTATTATTATCATCATTGTTAACGACGTCATTGTAACCATCTCGGAATCTGCAGCCCAATGTATCAATGCCATCGAACAGCGGGCGTCGTCACTGCATTTAGTGCTAATTCAGGAGGTCGTTTCAGCTTGAAATCTGATGCATTGTGCACCGCAGTGTCCATAGCCAGTTCTGCACAGCAGGTGTGCTTGGCTGATTCCCAGAACGGCAAGCAACTGAAGCGGCAAAACGATGTTCCTCCTGGAAAATGCCCAGCGACATGCCGCTCAAATGGTAGCGCACAATTTAGAAGGGTATCATATTAGAGGGCGCTGCGCATTTTGGCCGAAAGACTGCGGAGATCACGGCCCTGGTCAACGTTGCCGCCCAGTGTGAGGCATGATTTGTGCGCATGATGGTCGTCCGGTTTACGCTGTCGTCGCCTGAGCATGGATGACAAGATGTCAGCATCGCAATGAGAATCCCGTTTCTTCCTGGACTTTGGTGATGCCGAAGGCACACCGCCAGCATCGCTGCACTGGTCTCAACCGTAAGTTGCTTTCGCTCCCAGCACATGCAGCACGTGCCAACGACGGCGGAGCGCCATCGCTCAGCATTCCAGCCACCTTTCATTTTTTCAACGACGGCCCAGCGCCATTGCCGGTGCCGCGCGAGCAACAGAATGCTGGCTGGTGTAGCATCACTCGCCTAAGCCATCGCGTAGCCGTCGATGGTGGCATTGAATGACCACTTCAGCATGGGGACGGCTCGCTCGGCACGGTAGTGTCCAGGGCCTGGCGTGAATGTCGCCTTCTCCTTGAATCTGTCCGCGCCCGAAGCGAAGCCGCAAGGGGGGCACGTCAGAAACCTTGTTGACGCCGCCGAGGCCCATTGGTCGGTCCCGTAGTGCCCCGGACCAGGGCCCTGAGGAGTCTGGGCAACGTGGGCGAACCGGTCGCCGTTGGACATGAACGCGGCTGCCTTCCCGAATCCCCATTTCCTGGCGCTGGCGGACGGCCATTGATCTGATGTGTCGTACAGCCCTGGCCCCAGGAGCGAGCCGTCACCCTTCGGCATCTCGTCGGACCCCTCTACTTCGGAATAGTCTGGCGCCGTCGGGGCCTTTGGCGGCAGAAATCGAGTGGATTTTGAGGCGAACACGGGCGATGGCTTTTTCTGTGCGCTAAGCCAGGCTCCCCCCGCGCCGGCGTGCGGGTCGTAGTTGCCGGGTCCCGGCGCGTCGCCCTTTGGCGTCATGTCGCCCCCCCTCTGGCTCGTGGTTCCGAACGCGCCTCCCCGAGCGACGGGGCGGCTCTTCAAGTCGGTGACGAGGCTGACTTGCTCGTCGAGGTCATAGTTCCCTGGTCCACGGCACGGACGCATGTCTGCAATCTGACGACCGAGGTGAGGGACTGGTGTCGCTGGAGCACCAGCATGGCACCGGAACATCACCAGATGGAACCCGAATGGGGCGCGAATGAACAAGAATGGCAAAATGGCGAGGTTATAGTCCGTCTGCTGCGCATGAAGGCCAGATTTCAATCATAGAGGTGGTGGAGAAAACAGCAGTGTGCTCGTCAGACTGCGATTACGTGATGGACTATGCCACTGGCGTCGCCACGATCCCATTGTGCCGGGCGCCGTGTTTCAGAATGTAGCGTGCCCTCGCGCCAAGATTCCAACCTCACATAATTTTGCTTGGAATTTGCTGTTGCACATATCGACATGCGCGAAATCGCTGCCAGTCGTCCAGCAGGCGATGCGCGGGACTGTTCACAACTCTCGCAAAGCTGGCGCGATGACCCAAGTTAATTTACTAAATGCATGTAGCTCTCAAAGCGTGTTTGCCCGGAAGCACATCTGCAAGGTGCCAGAACACCAGCACCAGCGCATGTACAACCAGGAGAGAATGCCATTGTGGCAATGCCAACCGCGAATTACATCGGTTGCCTTTTGACACCAATTGTTGCCACCTCAGCGATTGCGATGGTATCAAATTGACTGTCATGGCATCGATAAGTGTCGAATGGCATCGAAGATGACACCGCCCAAATGATGTTTTCTTGATCTTGGGACAAATCCTTAGACGCACCAGGTCCTGGGCCCATAGTCGTCGCCGGTTTAAAGCGCATTGATGTTTGATTGAAGCCGGTTAGGGGGGGCGTCCCCCTGCCCTTCCTCGCTGCCTTCACGGCCACTTTCTTTTCGTAAGTGCCGGGACCTGGTGTCTTGTACTTTGTTGGGGCGCTGGCCATCGTCGTGAGCTCTTCCTGGAACGATCTGTTTGAGGTCGCCCCAAACGACTGCAAGTTCTCAGGTACTGTTCGGCAGCGGCCCCAGCTGTCGGACTCCTTACACTCGTACGCACCAGGTCCTGGGATGGGAGTCAGTGCCTTCATTGCCTGCGCATAAAATCAACCTGGTGAGGAACGGCTCCTAGAAACCAGAATACGCCTCGCCTGTGTCGGTGCATTGCGGCACGCTCCCAAATCAGCGTGCTCAAACCTCGTCGTCGCCGCCTCCGCCGTCTCTGATATCCCGACCTCGGAAGCTACACAGTCCGTTGTGTATTGCACTGGACGTTCGGTCTGAAGCAAGACGTTGACGCTGTACCCCAAGACCTCCCAACGTGACCGCAACCTCCAAGGCGAGCATCAATTCTCAAGAGCATGCCCCAAAACTGTTTGGCCGCATGCTACCATATGCCCACAGGCGCTGAGCACCCATGCTCACAACTCGCTGATCCCACGGGGCGAAACGGAGGTTTGGCCCCGTGAGCACACAATGCTGCATCCACGCCATTCAGCCCGAGCGTGGTAACGTCACGCTTGGGCAATTATCCAATGCCGCGTTGTACTTGGGCAATTACCCTCGTGCACGGGAGGTACCTTCTGATGGGATCTCAGCGTTCTTGACGCGAAACTGGAGGATCCAGAGGCGTAGCTGTCAGCACATCCCGTTGCGTCTTTCTCGTGTGGCGAACCTATCGTGGGGTTGCTATTGAGCGTGCCCTCAGGTGCCTTCCACACGTTGTAGGCGCCAGGCCCCGGGATGGTCTTCGCGGTCGCGGGTGTGAGCTCCGTCCGCCTGCTCCTGCTGCGCCCGAAATCCGTGCTCTTGTGCTGGAACCTGATGTCGTAGGCGGGGCTGTACATGCAGGGCCCAACGGTGTCGTGGCCCACTCCGCTGTGGACAATTTCCGGATTGGCTTGAGGTGCGAGGCGCCCCTCCTCATCTTCGTCGTACCTGGATTGCAGAAATTGACACAGGTCCCAGAATGCGATGCCCGCTCAGGCGCTGTGGGTGATTAGCACATTTACAGGCAGTCGCGCGATTCACGTGCATTTGAAAGGGCTTGTGCCCATGCAGAGCTTGTTGCATTGTTGTGTGGAGATCCCTTGCGCGCAGGTTGTTGATTCTGTCATTTCCGCGCACCATTGGTAAAAAGTATTGCATTGGGTGCTCGATGGCAACAAGAGGTCGCAGTGACGGCAAGAGCGAGCCCAACTGCCCTGCCCTGCCTCAAGATCATCGTCTGTCTCAACGTAGATGGGTAATTGAGAGCAGAGGAACTAATCGTGCGTCCAAGCATGCAAGCGCAGATTCCCTCCCCTTGTCTCCATTCCCGCGCATCACAACACAAGTGCAGGGGCCCGAAAGCGCACAAGGCAATGCGCTGTGTAGTGAACCCGATCGCAGTGATATTGAGTTCCGTTCCATCAAGCTCTTGCATCAAAATATGCGAAAGATTGCACTTCAACAACGATGTTGTGCACCACGGGCAATAAAAGTGCCGCCTGCCGTTGCTAGTATTGATCCTCGCATCCCCTGGTACCTTCGTCGCGCTGAGGGGCGTACCCATGGCACTGGTGCTTCGAGGGAACGGATGGCGGAGACACCTGTTGGCGGAATTGATGCCCCCGTTTCGGCTCCTCCAGGTTGAGGCGATGGGCATTCGTTATCCATGCATTCCAGTTTCCGTAGGCGCCTGGGCTGCACCATCCAGTGGAGTGACGTCATTTGCATGAAGCGACGGAATCGACTGGATCCACTCATGGCGGGAAGCACAGCAACTTTTCTTCTCCGGAAGGTCTTCTACTGCCTTCGGAACATGTCATAGCCTACCTAAATTAGAACACAAGGAACACGAGAATGGCGGAGCAAGCCCAATTACATATTTGCGAACAGGCTTGACTCCCTATCTGCTACATGGAGTTGGATCCACTGAAATATCTCTACTGATCCCTCAGCACATGCTTCCCTATGGAGCTCAATTCTGAATGTCGTTTCCAGCACTCCAAAAGCGGGAAAGCACATAAAATACCTTACCCAGGTGTTTTTGTAGACGTTGAGAGGTCTGATTGGAACCTTGAGGATGTGCTGCAGAAAGGGCTATTGTGTTGATCAACATCCTTCATGCGCTCGCGAACTTGCTCATAGTGGCCGGGGCCAGGGACAAACTACCGAAGTGCACACAGCGGAATCATTTCACTGCCCGGAGTTGCAAACAAGCCAGGGCTTGCAAACCCTTCAGTGGCATGCCAAGCATTTGGTCGCACCAATGCTCGCCTAAAAAATCACCCACATTGAATATAAACAACGAATGCATTTCAATTGAGTTCAGTTTAATACTGCCCGTGATGAGGAGTTTTCGTAGAATGGCTGCTGCACAAATTGCTGCACAATTGTTGTATCCTCAATGCAAACTGCACAGCTTTGTTGCGGGCGCCAATATGCGGCTCAGCGCAGACACATACTAATGGCCCTTCAGAATGCCCGTGCAATGGAAATGCAATGAGACAAGTGACGTGACAGTTGGACACTGTTCCTAACTTCCATGCTGAGAAGGATACATGTTCTCTTCTCGTTGTAACTGCTGTGAAAGGGAAGCTGTCAGAATTTTCAAGGCGATTGCGTCCTTTACATCAGTTGCCTCCAGAAGACGAGATGCTTTGTTCTCTTCCACTCCCAAGCATACGATAATACAAGTCACTCGAGTCTTTTTAGATATCGCAATGAAAAAGCACTTTCGCCTCAGTTCCTGCTCACCAACAAGCGAGGACGCTTCTTTTGACGTATTACCGTTGACAACCGCTTCTTGTCATTAGGAGTTGACAGATTCATAGATTTTGTTTATATGAAACATTAGATTGCAATGAACTGATCATAGACGTTGCTTTGCTCGGTCAAAATAAGAGGTTGACAGCTACCTCGTTGCCTTGTTATGTAAAAGATAATGGTGGTGATGATAGGAAAACTGTTGCTTTACTCCGATAGAAGTACAGGTAACATCAGTGCACATTTGGAAATGGGTCTGTTGTGATTAGTCCTAAAGCTTGCTTACCCGCTTGTCCTGTATCGGATGCCGATCAGCTGTGGTGCTGAAAGGGGCGGCTCCATGCGATTTCTTGCTTTCTTTCAGAGGGTAATAGCTCCCTGGTCCCACCTGCTTGTTGACATTGCATAGGGGAATTCAAAATTTTGTCATAAACTCTTTTGTTATTCTTAATTGACGGAAGTTTTACGCTAGTTCAATGTATCTTCAAGCATAAACCTACCAAAAAAATAGTATAAGGGTTGATAGAAGAAGCTCATCGCTGACTGTTTGCATCGCCAAAACAACACATTGTTTATTTGTCAAATGCAATTACTTTTCAAATACAATTGAAATACAATTTTTTAGTACTCCATGCAATTCCTCGTTTACATTTTGTGTCATTTCCAATATGTAGGCTATCAGTAACTAAATCGATGCATGTGAGTTCCTCCTTGCATTTGGCCTGTGTTTGCGCTTTTAAATTGAATCATCATTCGAAGAGGATTCAATACAAATAGATGCAAATACTTGAAAAATCGGGAATCACAACATCGGCCACGCAAGAACGAAGTTATCGGATATTCCTACAGCCCAGAAACAATGTAAATGAATCGTTCTGCAGTGCCCCTGATTTTTACTTGAATTCTACTATTATTTCTTAAATGACAAGCCACCCATGAAAACATCGCCCAAACTAATCTTCTTTGGCTGAACAGAAACCAGACGGAAGTTTCCTTGCCTTGATAATACAATAAATAATTTACAATAAAGGCAAAAAGAAGGTTCCTGCATTCACTTCTGTCTGGAAATATCCTTTACAAGAATCGATGGCCTATGGAATAGAACTATCATGGATACCTACGTAGGGGCGGTAATCACGTGGAATTTCTATGTAGTAATATTCTCGGGGTCCGCGTTGTCAATGTGGTCACTTTCGAATGGATACAATCTGCAACAGCAATTTATGTTTGTAGTATTAATTGACTTATGGAGATATCTCACAACGTTTGGCGTGTTTCCCGTTGTTTCCAAAGTCTTTCTCAAGGATCTGGAGCAGAAAGCCATCCTTATCCTTGGAGCCTCACAGTTGGACTCCCTGTTCCATGTCGCTGCAATCCTCAACCAAAATGGACTTCCGTTGGGCACGACCGATTCCGACAGAGTTGACTGCGTCGTAGGTCAAACTCAATGGTCAACGCTCCTCGCGTCTCGTCCATATGATGGAAACACCATGAGTCTAGGGGAGACCGCACAAGCCGCCATCTGAAGCTCTTCCGTTTTGCATTGAATTTCAGGTGATCCATTATGTGATATATGACTGCGCCTCGAATCGTTCAAGGCCACCGTCGTCAGCGAAAATTTTGACCAGTTGACCCAGACGTCCTCAATATAGATGATACTCAGTTGGTTCGTATGCAACATGAATTATATCCCTCTGATATTCAGCCCTTTGCATGCTGACGGCTACATTACTACCGTGTTCTGTAAAACATGGTGCTGATGGTGATGATGGCGACGATGAAATTCTTTGGATGAACTATCTTTTCCCGATTTCCTGTGACTTAAAAGCGTTTTGTGCTTGTGTACAGTCAATATAGTGCATATGGCTGTTGGGATGAACTTTCTTCCCAATTTCCTGGAGCATGCGGCCATTTAAGAGGAGGATCGTCTTTTTGTCGACTGCACATTTGACTGGAGTTTCGTTAATGATATTGCCTCAAACGCCAAGTACCAAAAGTCCACCCATGGAAAGCTGCTGATATGTATCCTATAAGAAGTCCAAGAAATTTCCAACCCCATGTCGGGGTACTATACGTGCGTATTGTGACATTTAGTTTTGTTTCATGCATGTTCCAGCACGATATTTGAGACTATTCTATGATGTTCTTGGAAACATTTTCCACAAAAGTGACTAGTAAAATGATTGCCACGCCGAACATATCCGATACTTGGATTTGGCGATTTTTACGTATCTTACACGTTTCGAATAGGTGAAGAACTTAAAATCCCTTCGTTGTCCATATTGGTGGCAAAAGCTCACGTTCGTTAAATACCGGCGCAGGTGACACAGCATCAATACCACAGAAAATTTGGGATAGACTGCCGTAGAATAATAATGATCGATTCCAAGCAAATCCGCCATTTATGCTATGGCAAATGCAAAGACGTTTGCATTTGCCAGAAAGCTTGGAAACTCGGTGGGTTATGGTGGTCTTGAAAAGTCATAAATCTCTCTAATGCAGTATTCTGCACACATCGAAACCAACATATCCAGGCCGCCCTCATCACAGCGCGGATTCCAACATTCTATGAAAAATCGCGATCAAGACATCCTTAACGAGTGAGCCGAGCATACAACGAATGTACCCGGTATCAGTATCCGCCACCTATTAGTATCCAAACCCCTCTCGGAGGGTCAAAACCGCGTTAGTATCCATGACACGGTGTGAGCATCCACCCCGCGACCTCAGCGGCTACGAGCTCAAGAGGGCTCGTTGGATTCGCCTTGAGTAGAGGAAGCTAGTTGGAAAGCATTTGCTTGCGCAGCACTGTTGCTGCACATCTCGAACGTGCAGCAACTGCCGCAAACAACTCACTTGCAGTGCCGATGCTATGCATGTGATGACTGCAAGCTGCACAGTTTGAGCGGCTAGTCTGGTTGGTGGGAAAGAGACTGTTTGCTTATCCGGCTACTGCAGTCCACGAGCCCATGGCACAGTGGCAGGCCTGGAGTCGTCCGCAGACATGCCGGCATTGCCTGTTCCCGTCACAATTTTTGGCCATAGCGCACATCTCTGCGGCATCTGAGCTACCTCTGGTGGCACCCAGCAGCGCAGCAGTGACTGCAAAGGGAATTCCACTACTTCAAATGCGCCCAGCGCGGTCTGTCAGCCGCATGCATTCTATGCACTGCATTTTGCATTATTTCAAGCCGTTTTCCGGCATTTGGCGACATAATATTCAAAGATTTTCTTTGTCTACTCTTTGGATCAAGGGGCTAAACCGCGTCAGTATCTATGACCCACTATTAGTATCCACCGCTCACTTTGGGTTCTAATACGAGCATACTCATAACGGGTGAATACAGTATTCTCATCACCAAGCGCCACAGACCGGATCCCAATCGAACCCCAGTGGGTTTCGTTCGGTGATGCGGCACGTCAAAGTTGTTTTTTGAGGCCTCAGGACACAGGGACTCGACATGAGTACATTGCAGAAACTTTATGAAAACCACCCTGAATCTAGATGGCATAAACTGCAACCACGAAGTCCGTCTCCTGTGTCGCTGAATGACGGCGCAACTGTGTTCACAGCTTCATACCCTTCAGAACTTTAGAGACGATCCCAATTGTAGCTGTTTCTGGACTTGCTCTGTACCCCTAAGTCACTCCGGAATGTTCCCTCACTAAATTAATGTGATAAAAGCAGCGTTGCCAATCAAACAAGTTGAGAAAACAGCGTGAGCCTAGAGAACGCTGATTCTAGCTGCTTTCATTCTGCTTTTTGCGTCGAGCCAGGAACACCGGATTCTCCTGCGGGGCACACGAATGCCACATGTCAAAGCAAATTTCCTTGACATTGATAATTATGTTGTGCTCAAAACTTGCAATGTCACATGGTCCATCCGAAGATCTTCGGATACAAATACAGACTTGTAGCTCTTTCCACCCAACGACAGTACAACTGCATGCAGATTCTGTCTTTGCGTTCACGACTCCAATTTTGCGTTTAGGTTTTCACACGGAAAAAAGCGTAAATACAGAAAAAACGGTCATTTTTGAGGCCATACTTACGTATATTCACGTCTCGTCGTCAAGCCCAGATTACATGATGATGTCCTAAACAATTATCAGTCCGCCACCCTCTCCAGCACCGTCAACACACCGTTCACCACATCCTCGGCAAGGGCAACGACGTCGTCGAGCAGACGGTTGCATTTTGCACACTTCAATTTTTCTAGCTGCCACTACCCGGACTCCTAGAAACTTTGTGTACTGCCATTAAGTAAACAAGGCCCATTTTTACGCATTTTTCGGATACTTACGCGCAAAAACGGTAAAACCACTTTTGCGCGCAAATAGCCGTAAACTGAAAAATTTTTACGCCGTAAATACCAAGCCTGGCTGGATGCAGGGCAGCAGAACAACTCGTGAATCCTTTTTGATGTTCGTGTGCATGCCTCTACCCGTCTGCACTATGAGCAGGGAGTCCAGAATCCACAACAAAACGCGAAAGTGCACAATGCCCCCAGCCGGGCTCCCTCTGCTCTCCTGCCTACATAACGCTCCAGCAGTATATCAGCTAACGATTTCCAGTGCACGTGGCACCTTCCCCCAATGACCGTTGTGCGTCATCGCGTTTGAGAATTTCCCACAGCCACAGGGAATTTCCACTTGGCTCGAAACTTTGCAGCAATGTTATAGCTCCCCAAAGGAACAAATTGAGGCACGCAGCGGCGCCAGAAGCCGACGAAATAGCCCATGTTATGACATGTAACACCCGATGGGTTGGTGATGCATCGTTGATAATGGCAGCATACCGCACTATCAACACGGCCACGCGCATCGCTCGCACCTCAATATCATCAGCATCAGCGGACATTGGCGTCAAGTCGTTAATCAACTTGGATAGAAGTGGAGTGTTGGAACCCTCAATTCGCTGTTTAAGAGCTCCGTTTCGGTACAACAAAAACAGCGGCTGAGAATCTCCTCTGTGCTCTTTGGCTGCTTCAAGGAAGTCGCATTTTTCGGCGCACATCTGTCACATTCCGCACCATCATGTTTGTCACATCATTCCATTGTGATGCACCATTTTCAGAGCGACAGAAGCACCAGTACTGAAAGTTTTGCAAAAATATGCAATGTGCTCTCTGTAGTTTGTTCAGAAGTTTCAGCCGTACGCTGGCATGTCATCTATCAACTGCATGCGCTCTGGTTCAACGATGTTGCTCAGGCGAGATATGACAGTGTCAGTGAAATTGAGAACTGCCATGTTCCTTTGAAGAGACAATCTTGCCATGACGATATGCCCGCTTGTACAAGGCAATGCAGTACGTGAAGCACCAAACTCGTGCGCAGAAGCCCGCTTGTATTATTTTCCTGTTCCCAAAGGTGTCGTAATGTTGCTGTTAATGGTCATGCAAAACCCGCCGATGGATTCTTGACGCATGGCCATGCAAATATGGGGACCGACGAAGTGTCTGCTCGCAAGCTCAAAGGCAAATATAAAGAGAATTGCTTCCTTACAGTCAGGAACTGCACCACAGCCTCATCCTCATTCTCCATCCGTATCCTTTTGAACGTGGGTATGACGCTCTTGCATGGCCCACACCACTCCGAAAAGATTTCCAGCACTGCACAACAGCAGCTTCTCATGAAGGGACCCAAGAGGAAACGATGCCGTGCACCGCAGGGCTCGTCGCCACAAAATTAGATGCAGCCCAATGGGGGTTCTGCTTGCGTGCGATGTCCACGGAAAGTTGCTTCCCCATGCTGAAATCGACGTCAATTTGTGGAGCGCTGTCGACTGTGCTCCTTACAGGGACAATTTTCTTGGCTGAGGCACATTGGGGTTTCTTTCCAACTGCATGGTGCTTTTGTGCATTCAGATTATTCCTTTCGAAGGTATTGAGTCAACACGCAATCATACGCTCCCTCACCTTTTAGTCCCTTTTCGCAAAGCTTGTCTTCCAGCAGTTCGTCTTCTTCAATATTCATTTGAAGAGGCGGCAATGCAATTGCCATCTTTCAGGCTTGATATACTGCCCTTGGCTCACAGGCTGTGCAAAGTCCCGTAAAAAATCCTAGAAATTGCATCCGGATCCAAAAATGTGTGTGACCCCATTATCGAACTGTTGTCCACCATTGCAGTCTGCTGTGCCACACAGGTGCGCTCACATGGTCTGAAGACGATGGGTGGTACACATAAATGTGTGTGCATGAAGTCACACGATATATGCGTGCATACTGATGGTGTATCATATTGTTGGTGATGCGTTCTTCGCCTCAATGAGCGTGCTGTGCTACCTAGTGGTTTTCCTCCAACACTGAGTCAGGACAGCGTTGCAAAGAGGCACTTCAGGACTCCCTACTCAGCCCAGTAATGCTTTTTTCAGCCTTTCGACCCCGCCCCTCGCCAATGCTTCATCTGCTCACTGCAAGTTCACGCGAGCAATAGCACATACAGGACACGCGCAGCCTCCTGACTGTTGCACCGACCATCTAATTAGATTTTGCCAGGCCTTCTGCGGATGGTATAAACTGCCCAAAGAGCCGCTCACCAGGTTCCAACTGCGGATGCCCAGCCGTGGTTAGGCCGCGATGGGACTCCACACTCGCAGAATACGCTCAGAGGGCGCAAGCACAGGAATGGCGGAGGGGACGTGGGTGACTGGGTTGCTATCTAACTTGTTAATGGTTCTCTGCCAAGGGGGGCACTGGGCAGGATGCCGCTGCTGTTTAAATCGATTCTCCAGTTGTAGAGGGCCTCAATGACGCGCTCTGTACGCTTCCGTTCTTTGGGTCAGTACAAATCCATGGCATTCAGGTTCGCCATTGGAGCTGTGGCGACCCGGGATGTGGAGGGACTTTGTAGGGGCTGACCGGCGGCGAGCGTTTGCGTGGCGGCGAGTATTAGGCAACGCCCTCGGTCCCCATTTCTATGTTCATCTCGCTCCACACCCGCACACATATCGAGCAATAGGTGAAAATTGTCGTCGATACAAACCGAAACAAAGACGCTTGGAGGCCCCTGGAGAATTCCCACAAGCATATTTCTTGAAACGTTGAACGCGTTTAGAGCTGAAAAGTTGCCCCCAGCGAATGAGTTGCGCCGCTCCCGCCACGGATAGAATACGCATTGTTGCCAAGTGTTTGAAAACAACAGGTGGAATACAAAACGAAGTCATTCGCGGCAAGCAGCCCGAGTGCCAATCTTCAACGGGATGGAGGACCCCAGTGCACGATGGTTACATATCATGACTGTTTGTGGCGCTGTTTCTCACACCGCCATACTCTCACATTGTGAAGATGAATCAAAAGAATTAGTATCAAAGACTCGAATTCCAAAACTGGCTTCCGCGGAGCAGAGGATCGCAGTTCGAAAAGAAACAGACTTGATTCTCCAAGCTGAGACCCGTCTTGAGAAGGCCTTGTCAACTGCTTGTCAGCTTCCCATCGGGCCTCCAAGAGCCCCAGCAACCACAGCTGTTGACCCAAATAATAATCCCAGAATAGCAAAAATCTCCTCACCTTGCCTAAAACACGAACCTTGAGTGGCAAATGGATCTATGCAATGCTTGAGTGTATCAAATGTCTCGTTGCACAATGCTGGAAACAATGCTCTCCCATTCCTCTATCTGTGCTCATTTCCCGGATATTTATTAAAGCGTGTGCCACGGGCCAGCGCCCCTCACAGCCTTGGCCCACCGCATGATGCAATTCATCACCAGCCTTTCGCCCATCAGGTCCGTGATAAGCCCAGTAACCACAGCTTGCAGCAAACATAATAACCGCCAGCAGTACGGCTATATGCACCTTGCCTAAACTATTAACCTTGCATGGCAAATGGAAATTTTGAATGACTGACTACTCTAACTGTCATGTTGCAAAATGTTGGGAACAAAGCCACCCCGCATCTGCCACTAGTGTGTATTGCCCGGATTTTCATTCAAGGCACCAGTTGTATGTGCGTACTTAGTCCACAGCAAGTGATGAAAAGGCAGTTCGAGCCATGCTCGGCTGAAGCGCCAATAGCCATAGTATGCGGCATCAGCAGCCATGACGTCTGGCGGGGGGTCCACAGCCAACTGCTCCCACATGTCCAGCCTTGGAACCCTTGCCCTGGACCCCATCAGGGACAGTGCCTGCACCGCTTTGTACTGTTCCGGGATCTCCATGAGGGCGTTCAAGGCAAAGTGCGCCTCCCTCTTGGCATCGTCCTGGTACACAGAAGCCCGCTCCATTTGAAGTGTGAAATTCACAAACTGAAAGTTGTCGAATTTTCGGGTGGGCAGCGTGTCGTCGAAGGCAGCCATTTGGTCCCATGGTCCGTCCCCAACTCCCACCATTATTATTGACATCGGGTAGTTGGAGGCCTCTGGCGGTGACTTGGCACCAGGGTTTGGGCGAGGATCAGGGGTGCATATTCACCACGTCCCGGAGTGCCTGCCGGATGAGGGGCCCAAACGACGTGGGCCCCGCCAACTTCACCAGCGATGAAATCTGCCGATACCTGCCGACAGCCGTTTCAAGGCCTTGTGCAGGTGCATTGCCACTGTAGAATGAAAACACCTGCGTGACAAGCAGCAGGATCGTCATACGCGTTTACAAATCGACACTGTACACCACACTTGCTCCATCACTGACTGAGAATTTCGAGCACCTGTGATTGAGGCAATGCATGATGGGCACATCGTAAGAGCTGCACAACAGCCAACAAGTCACCACAAAAAGTGAGAGACATTGCCATCTTTCCATCAAGACAACCTTCCAGTGCCCACCTTCCTGTCTCCTGTGGTAGAGTCGCCAAATCCATAGCAGGGAATCAGATGGTCGTCATCAAAGTCATGCAGGGTCTTGGCGATTATTGACATAGCATGCTCATATGGGTTTGGGCCGTCGTTTCCAGTGTGGTGCAGACACCTCCCATTGAAACTGTTCTTCCCAGTCCATTCATTGGACTTGGTGAAGTCGATGCCCACAATGAGCTGTGAAGACTCCAACCCTGCAGCTCGGAGGGCCTCTGTCACCCCTTCTGTGGTCTCATAGCTGTCCTTGATCACCCTGAAGGTGTATGCATCCTGTTTTTGGTTGGGCGCCTGTGCCCGCCCCTGCTTAGGGTGATGACGATGCTTGCTTTCACTTGCGCCCATAGCCTGAACACAAATGCGGAGGTCAGCGTGCATGTCAAGCCGCACAAAACACAAATCGCTTGCGAATGCCGTACATGAACCTGGGGCCTCACTTGTGGAATGACGGCCAGTCTTCCACACAAAATGCGACCTGCACGATGACTCTCACAAGGCGCCAGCTAAATAGACCCTTCGGAATCAGAAAGTCTGAGCCAAGCATCTCTGACAGCAGATTCGCGCAGGTGGTCTTACTCGCCTCCAGCAACTCCTTCTGGAGTATAGCGAAGCAAAAACGCAAGTACCTGCAGCTGATGATTTGCTTGTGCACAGCACAGCAGGCAATGGCATTTGTGGGTTCCATTACCACCAGAATAGGTTGCTAATGCAGGTCTTGTGCCAAAGCCACAGCCAGTTAGCCACGAAGCAACCTTCGGCTTGGGCAAAGCAAAACGCCTGTCTTGTGTACAGGTGCCTGGTTTCCACTCGTACAACGTCGAGTAGCTATCTTAAGAGCCAACTACGGCCGATCTTGCTATCCGTGGCGGATAGGGCAGCGCGGCGAAGGGATCATGGCCACGGGCAGGTCTATTCGTCCCTCTAGTCACTAGGTCCACTGAGTTCTACATGTTTGCCAACGTATCACATTGGGCAAGAACTGGAATGTCACCGGTGCGAATCGACCTTCGGCCAAGGCAAAGCGAGACGTTGGGGATGTGCGCAGGTGCCTTGTTTTCCAGCCTTGCTTCCTCAAACAGCCGTCTTAAAGGTGCCAACCGAACTGGCCGGTCTTGAAATCCGTGCCGGAAAGCGGCGCGCGGCGAAGGAATCATTGCAGCGTGCAGGTGTACTCGTCCCGCTGGCCGCTAGGTCCACCGGGTTCTACCCATTCGCCAATTCAGCACACTAGGCAACAACAGGCACGTCACACCGCTACAGTGCGCACCAATCCCAGCGGGCCCATAGCAGGCCGCAAGACGCGAAGGCGATCGCCCAACCCCAAACACACTGTTCTTGAACAACGGGTGGGCGAACCCAGCGCTCCCCCCCGCCGGCTTTGCGGAGACTTCTTTCTCCCTCTCGCAACCTTCGCGCGCGCCAACCAGGCTGTCTGAGGCCGCGCCCGCACCTGGCCAAACGGCGCGCTCCGCAGCTTCACTGGCGCGGGCTCTCTCGTCCGACACGGGGCGTGCACGGGTCAGGCGCCGGATGGCAGCGGCTCGCTGGTATTCTCAAGCCGCCCTGAGGCTGGGTTCTTCGCTGTTGCCTTTCGCTGTCCTGCGTTCACGTTTGCGAGCGGCCGCCGCGTCGTGTAGACTGTGCAACGAACAGTGGTTCGGTGGCCTATATATGACGAGCGGTCAGCTCGGTGGCCGGTTCCCGGACTGTGAAGTCGAACACGCATGAAGCGAGCGCGTATGTCATGACGGCGGCTCGCCGCGGGGCGGCACCTTAAGGCCGCGGGGGTTTACGAGTGCTTACGTGTGTGCACGCAAAGAGACCGTCAGCCGCTGGCGCGGGCTGAGCCTGGCTGAGCCCTGACTGGATACCGGGGCACAAAGCCTATATGTGGCCCAACTTAACGCTCGCTGTTGGTGCACGGAGCTGTGGCGATTTTCTAAGTACCCCAACCGAGATGACCTGTTTGAGGTTGTGCATTTTAGCCGTTTGATTGATTGATCTGATCTAATGCAACCTTGTTTGAGTTGTTGAGCATGGCCTGGAATTAGTAAGTTAAGGGCATATTGATTGCCCTGTTCTATTGCTCAATGTCCAGGAGTTCACCAGGAGAGAACCGCCCTTGCTGCAAACCCTAATGTACGAACCCCCTGATGTGTGCCTGAGCCGGAACGGAACGGTGAGCTGGGCCACAGAGAGCTGGGCTGGAATGAAGTCTTAAGCCACATGAATCATCACTAAAGGAGACATGAGCCGGGAATTCATCATCAGTAAGCTGTTTAAGGTATGTACGTTCGTTCTGATGGAGTGCCAAGGCCGGGACTATGGATTGCATTGGCGGGCATTACTGACTTCCAACATATTTCGCTGATTTGATTGACTTGATTACTGGACCATTGTGGAGGGATGTACTTGGGACTGACCGCGACTGCTGGGGACTGGAGTCGCTTGCTGGGGACTGGAGTCGCTTGCTGGCGACTGGAACTGCTTGTTGGGGCCTGGAATCACTTGCTGGGGACTGAAATTGAGCCAGTTGTATGGAATGTATGATGGGTTGTAACATGCTGGGTACAAGTGCCGGAGAACTTGAGACGTCTGGGGACAAGCTCAGGGGTTCTGTACGGGGATTGTAGCTTTGCAGGCTTTTCGAAAGGTGGCTAGGACCAGGGACTGGGACACCCTTTTCCAAAATAAATAGGCATGGAACATTTTTGTAACAACTCTTTCTGGGCCCACCATCGCTGCTGTGCATGTGTCTTTGTTTCCGAACTGTCCTCGGACAGTGTGTGCCGCAACCCGTTTCGCCTGCAGGGAAGGAGGCGACTGCGCTGTCTCCCGAAGATCGGGACCACATCCGATGCCCATCAGCCAGTTGTGACGGCTGGTCAGGCAATTACGTCTCTGCAGCAGGACAGGCCTGATCTGCATTCGTCTGGCGCTGCGAAGGTACGTGGGTTACCGCCACAGACCCGTGCCCATGCCTATGCCAAGGGCACGACGATATCGATCCTTCCAGATGGCAGGAGGAACGATGCCTCAAAAGTATTGGAGGGCTTCAGGATGTGCTCGGCCGGCCCAATGTACAGACGGCAAAAGCTCAGTGGCGACTCGAATCGCACGGGAATGCCTGCACAGCTTCCAGCCATTCAAAGCCAGAAGAACTGGCTTTCCAAAGAGGATGGTTCCAGTGTTCCCACCAAAAGGACGGTCTCAATCTGGCAGGACCTATTTTTCATGCTGGCCCATCCATTCTCTTCTGTGGCTCATGCTGGGGGAAGGCATTCCCATTCACCCTCTTGCACCAGAGTCCTTGTTCAGATATCGGTTTCCAATATTCAACCTTGCAGAGACTTTTATTTTTCCTTGTACTGTGCTCAAAATTCAGCACCATCTTCTGCAGTGCCCTGGCAAGGGCCTGGCTGCACCTTGCTGCTCCTGGTGACTGCTTTATAACCCTTCAGTCTTAGACCATCGTGGAAAATTCTTGGAACACTGGCAGTTTGTAATCTGCCAGGCCCAGAATGCGTGCCGTTGGTGGTCGCCAATAGCCTCATGAGCGAGGCACCATTTGCTTTTGCCAACCATCTTTGGCAAGATAGAATGCTGGATCTCTCGACAGGAACTCAGTCGCCAGTTGTGTTGCTTTACACTCTTGCAGGAAACCTGCACAAATCCCTTGCACAATTTCGCCTACCCAACTACAAACGTTTTCGATCACCTGCCATGAATCCCTCGAAATTTTCCCTGGCCCATTCCTCACACCAGTCAGGATCAATGCTTAGTAAATGGGCTTCTGTGTTGAACAGCCATCGATCCAAAGACACAGTACCCGATTCATCGAAGAGCAGGTACAGGTATTTCAACGTTTCTGCCAAAAAGTAGCTTTCCTGGACGTTGTTGTAGCTGCCTGGTTTCCGCACATCCCTCAGCCCACTGTACCCGCCCGAGGGAATCTTGCTGTGCTGTTCCCATGCACAGAACAGGTCCCAGCCCCACTGTTGGTAGCGGCTATCCCCAGTTATCTCGTGCAAGATGTATAGGCTCTCCACAGTCTCGGGCCGTAGAAGATGGTGCCTGCACACGCAAAGGCGGCCATTCTCTGCTCAGATCAGTGCTGTGCACTCACTGGTCAGTCACCTACCAGGAACCCACCTGCATCTGGGCATGGTCTGGCTAACAGGCACAGAACTTCACACACCACTGGCCTGTGCAGAACATTGTGCCCCAGCTTCTCGACTAGGCCACTATCAACAAATGTGAAATTCAATTGCCCGGTGGCCATCAGATTGAGCGATGCAACAGGCTGAAAGTACGGTAGCAGGTTGGCTGCTGCTGGGCTGCTTTGGTGATGCCCAGGTTGTTATACATGGAACAAAAGCTGACTTGCATATCCCAGGTCACGCCCACCATGAGTCTGTTGTGAAATCCTCGAAGCTGCCATCAGCTGGAGCCTCCAGGAAGTGCACCAGCTCCGGGCTCAGCCCCGTGCACTGCCTGCTGTAGAACTGCACACAGGTGCGCACCAGGTCACCCGCCAGCTCCAAGTACTCCCCCGCCTTCTCCCCGCCCACCTTCCTGGCCCCCAGGGCCAACATCCCCGGCGTGAAGCACGCCAGGTGGTCCATCTTAGGGATCTGGCTGTTGTTCACCCTGGCCAGCTCCGCTAGGAACTTGAGCCCGCTGGGCTGGGACTCCTCCACCAGCAGGGCGCTCAGGCCCCGCACCGACAGCAACCAGTTGTCCCTGTATTTGGCCACCACCTCCTCCGGTTCCCCCAGCGCCTGCGCCTGGATGCAGCGCTTCAGCAGGTACTCGTAGTACGAGTCGCCGCGCGCCCCGTAGCCGTAGCCCCCGCTGGGCTCCAGCGTGTAGGTGTCCAGGAAGAACGGCCGCTGGCCCATCAGGCTGGGCGTGCCGAAGATGACGTCCATCGTCCGCTCGGCCGTGGCCGCGTACGTGGCGTCGCCCGTCAGCCTGCTCAGCGCCGCCATCTCCAGCTGCACGGTGGTGGCCTCGGACAAGGAGGTCAGGTTGCGGCCCCAGGAGGGGTTCCAGGCCTCCAGGCTGCTGAGGTTGAGCGTGGCCAGGGGCAGGCCCGTGGGGCTGCCCTTGTACGCGCCCAGCAGCCTGTCCCCCAGGTCCACACCCCTCTCCAGGAACAGGCGGTCCCCGGTCAGATAGTACACCGACAGCAGGCCCCCAAGCAGGCGGATGGTGGCCTCGAAGAAGGACACAACGCCCTTGGCGGAGTCGAAGCGCAGGTGGTCCGCCACCCAGGCGCGGCCCTCCTCGTAGACGTCCCCCAGGCCCATCAGGATCGCCGTGTCCAGGGCGTCCACGATGGTCACGCCCAGGTCGCCGAAAGTGGTCTTGCCGCACTTGGACAGCGGCGCCAGCTCGTCGCGCCCCCAGGCGTACTTCTTGTGGGGAGGTGGCGCGCCAGGAAAGAGGTATTACCGCGGCAAATCCTCCCGCCACCGCGACGTCCCCGCAGCTCCCGACCGGGGCCCACTCGGCATCGTTGGCGCAGACGCCCGCATCGGATTCGGAGTCGGCCACATCGCCCAGGCACTCGCCGCGCCACGCCCCCCAGCCGGCCTTCCCGCCCGCGAAGCAAAGCGGGCATCCGACGGACCCCTCGGGCGTCTGTTCTGTCCCATCGGCGGTGTCCGGATCGCACAGCGCGACGACGGGCACCGCCGCCAGCAGCAACGCCAGGAGCAGCGGTGGGACAATTCTGTGGCCGGGGGGGCGGCGCGAGGATGCCCCCGGGCGTCTTTCGTCGGGGCTGGTTCGGATGTGCTCGCTGGCCCGGGCCGCCAACATTCAGAAGGGGCGGGCGGCCCGCTGGGCGTGTTTGGGCGCGGCCCTATTACTCGGCGGGACTGGGAGCGCAGCGCGCGGTGCGGGCGGGCAGCACCATGGCGGGCACATTTGAGGGCGGAGCTTCACCGCGCCTTCATGTGGGGGTGGGGGGTGTCGGATCCATGTTGATCTTGTGTTGGGTGGTCGTAGGCCCCACTCGTGCACTCCTATTCATGCGAATAGCCATCAGTTAGTGTTTACTAACGATTTGTTGGCGAGTTCTGGTCAGTGAGTTGCTGGTTAGCGAGCCTCTGTTCAAGGGGACCGTGGGTGGGTGCTTTGGATGCGCCTTGCGCTCCGGGAAGTACCCAATACATTTCTAACACCTCCGTTCCTGGGTAGCTTGGACCCTTCAGTTCACAGACACGTTGAATGTGGGCCGGGGGATCCCTGCTGAATGTAGCCCGAGGGCTAGGCGGACAGGGAAGGTGTAGCGCGAGGGGCGGGGCCTCATCAGCCCTCGGGGGCAGATGTGAGCCATTGCTATGTGGAAGACAACACCAGAAGATGTCGTGGCTGGCCGGAGTGCCGCAGAGCTGCTCTTCAGGAGCAACATCGGGCGACATTGACATTTGCTGGATGGTTGATTCTGCCTGTTATGAGAAAGCACTGCTCATAGCACTGCCAACTTGGCCCAATTATGCTGTAAACAACTGCCACACCCGTCAAAAAACATGGGGGCTCCGTGTCAAATATCCCTGCCATCTGTTGCCTACGCTGGACCTTCAACTAACACGGCACTGTGCATAGCTGTAATCGCCTTTGCACTGCATTGGCCATGCTGCTGGCATTGGCGTAACGGGGGCACGGGGGCTCCAAGAGCAACTATCTAGGCAACGAAGTCGACTTTGTGTGTTGTTGCCAACGGCGTCAAGGCGGAATGAGCGAATAAGCTACTGACAAACTCCAAAGGAGACAAGGAAAGGAGTCCACGAACCTGGCTTCAGGATGAAGTGATTGCTGGGGCTGGGAGCACATATGTATTGAATCCTGCTGATTCATGGAGGGCAGGTATGCTGCATACATACCTGCGATCACTGACTATACAGGCTTGACCCCCCAACCATTGAAGAGCCCAGGCAGACAGACCAACTGGGTCTGATCCGGAAAACCCTGAGATAACTGCAATACCATTGAGACATTGCAAAATAACGTTGAAGACAAGATGAGAACGTGGAGAAATTTGTCCCTGGGAATGATTGCTGGTTCCTGGCCCGCGTGAAAAACCGTTAAATTTGGAGTGCGCCGGTTCTGCTGCTGGTTGCGGGCAGACGCGCGGCGGCGTTGATGTCGGCTGACAATAGAATGCACACACATCAGTGCAAAAATGCAACAGTACTGCAAACATTGGGTGCTGTTTGAATCCTGCAAATATTCAGGGAGGCAGCAGCCAGGGCAGGCAGTACTGGGCCGTTTATTCTCTGGCGCAGAACACCACAAGCCCAGGAATGCCCTCCACAGAAAAACTGGTGAGGCCGCAGAACACCACAAGCCCAAGCATGCCCTCCACAGCACAGCTGGTGAGGTGCCACAATGCACAACAAACGGAATTGCTTACAGGCACCTCTGTAATCGCACATTCTGGTCCCTGCTATGAATAAGCCACCAGTGTTGAGGCAACTTGACCAGGTGTGCACGCTGTTCTCTACATGCCAGCAATGGGTTCTTGACAGCAATGAGCAAGCTGGAAATGATCGTGAACACAAAGACATGCAAAACAGACTTTTCCATGCCTGCTGTGGCGACATGTGTACAAACAACAAGGCAGTCATAATGTATTGACGTGCAAGAACAGTAAGATACATGAGATACAATGAAGCACAACTAAAAAAGGATTGCACTCCTCACTACCACAACGGCAAATGGTGCAATTAGGAACAAGTAGAGACAAACAGAATTCACCTCTGCCCAGAAGCTCATATAAAGCCTTCGATTCGACTTCACTGCAGCAGCCTCAAGCTGCAGAACTGACGAATATGGATATGAAGTGAGCAGCAACAGCTCGACCCCATAAAAATCGGCAGCTGCTTTCAGTGTGATATGGTCTCCCCAGGTCCCATCCTTTGCCATGTTCCTACAGTAGTCTTCAAAATCATCTGGTACAAAATCTTTGAATTCCTGTGGGTGGTCCTTGATGTGGCAAACCACAAACTCTCGAACTTCGTCATGATAGGCAGGCGTCCTGTACAGCTGATCCGAGAGGGAGCGGAACTGGTGCAGGAAAACAGAAATTAACCATTGGACTTGAGCACTGATGATCTGACAGGCATGGCCACAGGTTTGCTGCTGGCGACTGCCCACTGGCAGAAAGGATAACGTGCTTCAATGGGCCACCCTCTCAAGAAAGATTTTCATTTATTGCCACAATGAGGATCAAAGGACCTCGGTGAAGGCAATCGTCTTCAGGATGCACCCATTTTCACACCTGACAGTTGCCGTCCATTTCCATTTGCTTTTCCACCAGTCCGTACATTGACAGCCTCTCACTCAGGCGACTTCGATCAGCAGCGATGGTGGATTCGCTCGGTAATTGGGTGCAGTTTGCAGAAAAGCCGTCCATCTATTGTTCCAAACATATGGGCACATCAGCACATGGGCATTCCTATTGTGTTACAAACGGATCAAGGCACCATTCAGTTCATAGTCCAAGCAGCCTCAGGTACTGCCCGTTGTCCTTGCTCCACAATTTACAGAATGCCAGTCAGGGAATCGGTCCAAGGGGTAGTAGCCAGGGGAGAACTTGGACCCATTGTGCCAAACACTCAGATGCTGACACAGCGAAAGAGACGGGAGCGGCACAAGGGAACCTCTTGCAAATCAAAACCACCTCTTTGCGGTGTTAATGCAGTGAGGCTGTTGATGATGATACCTTGGATGACGGTGCCTTCTGCAGTTTCTCGGACACCGTATTGTCCAATCCATCGGTCACGATGGAGTGTAGCGAGCCTAGAGGCAACCAGCACCGCTGCGTCAATCCAATTCAAGACATTGTGCAATTTTCAAGGATCCCTTACTCTACTCCACCCTGCTCTACTCTACGTTACCCTGCTGTTCTCACGCTCGGTTCGCGCATCCGGCTGCGACAACCCACAACCACCACTTTGGTGCACCGGTGTCGGTCCGCACTCCGCCTCTCGGCCCCTGCTGAAGGCGCGTGTCTGATACACACGCGAGCAATCCGCGGCCGTCCCTACCTTCACCAGAGCAGCTGGCCCAAATATCCGGGCAGCCGAGCACTGCGCTGCTTGAACGGCGCACTGACCCCGGCGATCACTATTCACGAATGCGCCCTCACCTGCCGCCTCAGCGCACCGCCCGAGTTCGTCGAGAGCATCTGAATCCTCGTCGTGGATCCCATCTTCGGCATTTTCTTGGCTGCCCATCACGTAGAACTGGTCATCCGCCATCTTGTGCAACAGCCCGCAGACCAGTCGCCAGGGCATCAAAATCCCAGAGGATTCCGTCCACAGTTATCTCGACGGGCCAGTGGCCCAGCCCCCGTGATGCGTCCCTGCTCTGCACCGCAGAAGGTCCTTCCCTGTGCGGCAAAGGACGACCGCCCTCGTTGAGCGGCGTCGCAGCACGACGCTTTTCCCGCCAGCGTCGCCCCGCGTCCGTGGCGCGCGCATTGTCAGTCAAAGGCACCGTGCAGATGGGCGCACACAATCGTGACTAGGACCTTCTGCGCGGTTTCAGGGGCACTTGCCAGCTTACTCCCACAGGAACCGCGGGCGCAAGGGCGCGGCGGACCAAGGAGCGCCAAGACTTGGCTGAGTGGGTCAGCTGGCCAGCCCAGCTCCCTCGCTGCCGCCGCCCCGCCGCGATGGCCTCGCGGAACAGACCCGCCAGCGGCGCCATGCCGCCGGCGAGGGGCGGGATCAGCGGCGTTGGAGGCAGGCTTCCCGATGCCGGCGAAATCGGTAGGATCCCGATTATCCTTTCTGGCGGCTCGTGCACTTTGACCCGGGTTTGGTGCAGCTGGGGCGCGAGGAGCAAATTCCAGAGCGTGCCGGCCTACTGTCGCTGTCATTGCGCCAGCGCCCTGGCGCTCGCGCCGTTTCGCACCCTCGCGCAAATGGGCACGCCGTCGACATCTCGGGAGCTCGCGGCGTGTTTGGAGATTTGCGCGATGGAAGCGTCCGCATGGAAGAGACCGGCCGGCGTTTGGTGATCATCGACTCGTGAACGGTGCCTTACCACCGCGATTGGGTGTTCCAGGACACGAGGAGGGTGCCCGCCTGCTGCGCTCTTACGTCCAGGACACCCTTCGCTCCAAAGCCGTCGGTGATTCCGCACAGTACCTGGGGTGAGTCCGCCGCCGCGCCCAACGCCAGGGCCTTCCACGCTACATATAACTGTGCGAGCCGCGGACGACTGTGAGCAGCGTCGTTGCTGCTGCTGCTGTGACCTTCATTTGTCGTGGTTGGTGGAGTTCACAGCAGATGCCGGCGCCTCCATGGGCATTGCTGATAGGGTATCTCAATCTCTGCCACCGCGGAACCTGTCTCCTGAGCTGGTGTGCAGTCCATGTTGCCCACACAACTCTGTGAAATAAGCGCAGATGCGCAAGACAAAATTTGGACAATGGCACCGACGGGGCTGCAATACCCAAGTGCAAAGTTTACAGCTGGACAAACTCCCACTCGGAAGGGTGGCAGGCAGAACCTGATCTGAAGCTACTGGTCCTTGGCAGGTTCGTGTACGACTTTGTCCAGCTCAAACAGTCGGATGTTCAGAACAGTGCGGAATCAGCCAACAAGTATGCAGCACTGCTGCGTGCCATCGGTGACTCCGTTACTTTTCTGAACGAGAGCAGTCACGACAGGCTCTGTCAGGAACTCTTGAGTATCAATTTGTGGACGGCGCCCCAGGCAAGTTGTTCAGAGCATGACTGCACATGTGTTCTAAGCGTTTGATACACATTTTGGAGCAGAGCACGTCCAGAATTCAGGATTTCCCTGTTAATGCACATATGTCGTTTGTGATTGGAGGCATCAGCCGCACTTTGGCGTGACAGTGGGAACAAACATGCAGGCCCCTTCAGGCATAGCTATTCCACCTCGCTAAAGGGTTTCTTGTGCTCGAATACGAACTTGCGGGATGGAGACTTTCTGTTGTTGGAAACAAGTATGGCAGGCGGATGTGTCTTCCAACATGGCCTCTGTCATGTCATCTGCAGGTGGCCCAGCATGTCAAAACCACAACATCTTGATATACACTCAATGGTTGACCACTGGGAACACAACATAAGCAGGGCAGCTGGCTTTTGCGTTAACCAGTTGTCCATCAGCGTCAGTTAAAGCAGCCAATGCAGAGCAGTTCCACAGCATCATCTATGCAGTGAACATTAAACTTTTGTGTCTCTGTGTCTGCATGTGTGTTGTGCATGCTTTTGAAACGGCCTGTTATGTGGTTGATAAGCATATCAGTTTAGGTTCGCTGAACATCTCTGCATTGCACAGGTTGTGGCCATGGCCTATGCACAGCTGCTTGTGAACCTGGCAATTTCCAATCAAGCCTTTGTCCCAGGTGTGTTGAAGTGGTTGATAAGGAGCTTCAGGCCAATCCACACAGCGGCAGAGAAGGGGTCCTCCAAGCCAGTGAGATGGCATCAGTCACAAAGGGAGAAGCAGGTTCAAGATGTAGTGATGGTGACACTTGCCAAGGTACAGGCATTGCTCCTGTCTAGTAAGTACCATGGTAGACGTTTTGTGCACCTTGGATTTTTCTGTGACTTGAGCATCCTGCCACAAGCAGGGGTTTCAATTGCAAATTTACCAGCATGTGTAGCAGCAGACAGGTCCGTACTGTGTGAAGTTTCGCCCCACTCCTTTCCTTGTTAAAAACTGTGCTGTTGAACAGATAATTGAATTCGTTCCGACTTGCAAGGCGGTGGTGCTCAAACACTTCACATCCAGGAGGCCAAACTTGTGGTCGAGTCAATCTGACCATTGCCTCTACTTAAGGGCTCTATGTGACCTTGCGGAGCTCCCTGCTGTGGTGGACATGAGAGAAAGCCTCCTGATGAAGGCAGTCGACCACCTCATGATGATCGATGTGGAGATCAAGGTGGAGGATCTTCTGGAGCTACCTCAAGGTGCTGTGATGTCTGTGCTCTTTGTCCTAAATGGAAGTATTGCTGCTATTCCAGCGGATCGTTTCAAGGGCTGCTTGCTGTTCCACACCTTTTCCTGTGTGCAGGCAGTCCAAGCGAAATACCAACTTTGTTAAAGTTTTCCGGGCACATGTCTTCTACCCTTTTGGTATTCTCATTGTGTGGCTGAAAATGGCATGAATTTGTGTAGGTTAAGCAAGCCTTGACAAAGTCCTCACACCTAGTTTGCTGTTTTACAGCAGAGGTCTGACCTGATAGGCATGTTTTGGTGCACAGGTGGCAACTCCGATGAAGATGATAGTGTTTTTGATTTGGAAGCTGAAGACAACAGAGACATCGCAACTCCTAGTGCAGTGCAGAATAGGTCTGATTTGGAGCGCTCTAGAAAGCTCATGGCAACAATGGACTGCCTCATGGATATCATATTGCGACACCTTAACAAACGATGTGAAGCAGGGCAGCTTCCCTTGGTGCGTACGCAGCAGTGCAAACCGTTCTGCAGTCCTTTGCAGTGCATATGAATCGAAAACAGTGCTCCTGCTCCCACAAACATTGTGAATGATCAACATTGTCTCCTCAAGTGGTATAGCAAATAGCACCACAGTGTTGTACATCATTGTCAGACAGATAGCAGCCTGAATGTCACTTGTGCCCAATATATCTGCTCATCCAGAACAAATTATTTTTCTGTTGCAATCTTGACAAATGCCAAGGTCTGACATTGTGCAACAGGAGTGTTCTCTTGGTACGGATATTGTTCGCTCCAAGGCAAGGAGCCCTACTTGCAGACTTGAGTTTGGGTGCACATGTTCCAGGTGTGGGAGACGATGATGCAAATCTTTCATCAGACGCTTTGTCATGTGGGAGACGATGATGCAAATCTTTCATCAGACGCTTTGTCATGTGCACAAGTCAAAGTTCAGCCAGTACATAATCTTCTTCCTGGCTTCACGGGACCCAACGAGGTTGTGCAGAGAGTTCGCGTCACACCTGCTGGCCACAATTCGCAGCAACGCCCACCCTGCAGCAGTCAGGTCCTCATGTGCCGCGTACCTGGCAAGCTTCATGGCCCGTGCTGTCCTCTGTCCTAAGGAACTCCTTGTGCCCTGCTGCGAAGCGTTGGTAGAAGAGTGCGAACGGTACATGGGGGAGTATGATAGCAAGAGGGAGCAACAAACGTATGTCGAGGCATTCCTGGGGACATCAGGTGCTGAGAAGGTCCTCCAACATCAGGTGGGTGCATGCCAATTGCCATTGTGTGCTTGTCAGCTGATGACCGAGTGAAACTGCGAAATAGAATGTAATTTGTGATGCGTTGCATTGTTCCCAAATTTGACCTGGTGTACCGTTGATGATTGTCGTCATTTTCGAAGTTGCCTGGAGTTATCCGTTGATGTGCTGCTTGAGTGATTGGTGCCTTGCCCATCCCCCCATCATGCCCTCAAATTTCTGTCGATATGTGGCAAGCAATGCCCCTGTGCACCTATTTGGTGGTGCCAGACATCTGTGGTGTTCTGCTGTGGATTCTTGCGTAGACAATCGACAGATGGGAACAGTTGAATTTAGGTTGCTACACTTCGAGATGTGGATTGCATGGCTGTGAATGGTTGCTGAGTTGCTCATTCCGAAAGTGCGATATCTGTTTGTGGCAATATTGTGGGAAGAGCAAAAAATGCTGCAGGACAACAAGGGGTGTGTTGTGGGAACTCAACGATTTGACCACTTTGCTGCACTGTCGATGCAGGTTTTCTACTCCGTTGCCCAGGCGCTGTTGTATGTTTTGTGCTACCATTTGGAGCCCCTCCTAAATAGCAACAGCAATGAGCGTGGTAGTGTTCAGCATCTGGTGCAGGACAAGCTTCGACGCATCTTGAGCCATGAATTGGACCCACTGAGCATGTGTTTGAAGCCAGTCGTCCAGAACTTCTTGCACCAGGCATCTGAGCTTGGGCTTGGGGACTTCTCCTGCCTTCGGTTTCAGGTGTGTTATTGGCTCAAGTGCGTCCTCACAACGCTACACAGGGGTGCATAGTTTCGACTGGTGTGGAAGAAAGGTTGCCTGCCTTCTACACGAGTACGCTCATGCACGAAGCTACCCTGGCAGGGGCATCCACGCCTTGTGTTTTTGTACTGTTGCTGTGTCTTCGAGTTCAACCTTCCGCAGCTGTCTGTGATCCCCTCAAACCACTGGTGTGACTGTGGAGAGCAGGTGAAAGGGGCAGTCCGTTGCTCAACATGTGTTGAAATATGCAAGGAATTTGGAAGTGTGCACAGTAACCAGAAGTGGACATTTCTGTGCATCTCTGCAGAAAAAGCAAGTTGCATGTGCCTGTCCTTGGATACCTGTTCTTACCACCATGCTTTGCTGAACAGTAAGACAACAACTGTTGCGGCCAAAATCCAGCAACAGTGGTGTGGCCGCTCTGCACAACAAGCGTGCTTTCTATGTGCGCAGGATGTTGGAGGTCGGGGCCACCGTCGGCTAGAGACATTTTTCCCTTTTGATCCCTATCTTCTGCGGTGGTCCAAGGGGCATTTGAAGCTGAACGAGTCGTATAGGCACTGGCGGGGGTACAAGGACGATGACTCTGAGAGCTGCTCAGAGAGCGACGACAGTTCAGATTCAGGTGTGTGCGCTCCTTCGCAAGCGGACAGTATGTACCCGCAAGACTGTCGCAAGGCTGCAGCCAAGCCCTGACCACTGCAAACCCTCAATCACGAGGGGGCTACAATATAGGACATGCTGCCTGCTTCCAGGAGAATGTCGCTGGCATTGACATCGCTGCTCATGCGTTTCTGTCTCTTCTGTTTTGGCCACATGGCACACATTGCATTTGCGGCGATCACCAGTGAAACCGCAGGTGTTGCCCAAAAAAATACATCTTGTATCGCTGCTAGTAGATTGCGACTGGATTTGCGGTTCCGGAATGGCCACACATGTTTTCCTGTGTTGTCACATCCAGAACGCCACCACCTGCACACGATACCCCCGCCACCTGTCGTATCGAATGTCACCAAGTTTGTGTTTGCAGGATCGGGCTCGGACCAGGGTTCTGACACGGACGATGACATGATTGACGCCTCTGCACCATCTCACGCAGCGGAGCCAGTGCCCTTCAGATCGAGGCCGGTGCCGGTTAGCGCTGCTGACGGTCGGCAAGACCCCATCATGGGCATGTCACCCTTGGACTATGGAATTAGCGTCAGCGTGTCCCCTGCGAGATAAGTCCACCCACCACGGCCTTATCTCCTTGCTGTCAGCATTGACTTGTGGGCTGTGGGTTGAGCGATGGTGTCGCCCTGCTGACTGCGATGTCGCCAAGCTAGCCGGGCGCGGTCTGTCGACCCCCTCGGGCCTGCACATCTATGTGGGGCAGTCCTTAGGTAGTGAGAGACATGAGAGGCAAACTTCTGTAGGATTGGTGATATGACCGCTTCCCGTGCCATGCTGATGAACATGGGCGCGATCGGATGGAGAACTGCCGCAGGCACGCAAGCACGGCAAATTGCTGCGCTCAACCGCTACCAGCGAATTGAGTTGATGATAATGGACGGAGTGGCTGGCAAGAAATTGGACCCATAGCACAGCACCACACTTGTGCCGCATATGGGCCTCTCGCCAGATCAACCGCCCACGCCTGCTCTGCGGCACGTCATTGTCCCCCAGCATTTTTCGACTATCAGTTGCTGAAGTGCATCGAAGGTATCACCGGGGCAGGTGTGCATTTGTGGGGCCGACATATGTTGGGAAAAATAGTGTGCCTCCCGACGGAATTCACTTTCCCTCGAGGGAGACGCACCACCACACAGGGTTACATTACACTGTAGTAGTACACGTAATCTTCAACCATCCAGTTCATGAAATCGGTATTCTTGGACTCGTCTTTGCTGTTTCAATGCTTGTCCCAGGGAACGAAATAAACCCCCAAACCCAGACTCGTGCATTGCTATCCCCAGAGCGCTCTTAACAAGAGCACCACACAAACAACACACTTGCTAAGAAATTCACAATCATGGCTCCCTGCCCACTGCGGCACACACTCTCAGTCTCTCGTGTCAAGGTTCCAGTCTCGTGCCACAGTTGCACCATGTGGTGGCGTTCAACCAGCAATCGACACATCTGAGAACCTAGTCGCTCTTCGTCGCCTTGAGACGCTCCACGATGCCATGCACGAATTCGTTGCTTTCAATCTTCTCGATGTATGGCATTGCGTACGGAGAGACCACAGAGACAACCTTCTGGCCAACAACAGAGTTTTGAGCCCAAGTGATGTAGCCGCTGGCAGTCTTCAGCGCCTTTGCATAGTAAGGAGAACCCTGGATGCACACAGGCAACGCAATCAGGCTTGTCTGTTTGCTACCTCTCAAAACGTTAGACCAACACAGGACTCCTTCATGGTAAGGTTTGAAACAATATCGATCCATACGCCATCTGTGCAGGCACCTTTGCATCATATAACAAGGATATTCATCCTCTTCTGTGGGACTGGCTCTGTGGGTTTCATGCCTACACGCTACTCAAGCTGCTGAGCATCCTACCGGATTGCCCAAAACTGCAGTGTTCAACGGTCCGGGAAGCGATTGAAAGGCATGTGCAGAAAAAACACAAGCATACTCATCATGCACGTCCATCTTTGTATTTATGCGCCCCAACCTAAACACAACGCCTACGGGAGAGGTAAAGTCGGTCTATTGTTGACAACAGGCAAAGCTGCACAAGTCCAGCCATGGGTTGATGTCCTTGCATGGCTCGGTCCAAGGGCAGAAAGGGTTGCCAGGCTTACCACCACATAGTCCACCAGGGCGTTGGCCTTTTCAGTAGCAGTCTTGAGTGGAGCTTTGGCAACCTCTCCAGTGCTTGCCGCTGCAGCAACAACACATCTGTTAGCTTCAGCTCAACCACACACATTCACACCTGCCTGTCAATTCTCAGCTGTTGAACATGGCTCGAGTGAAATCGGCCATTAACAGTATGGAACAACACACACGTCCACCCTGCTTGCCAGCGATGTCTTGGTGCAGGCCACTGCAGCACTGCTGACACGCCAAAGCAACACATCTCCAACACAAAAGAATACACAGAAGAGCATTGATAAAAAGATCTACTGCAAAACCACAGGGATTTGCTACCAATAGCGAGTTGGTCTCCGAAGGTCAATCCCACAACTGCGGAGTTGGGTGTACGAATCTGGCCAGGCTTGACACACTGCAACCATTCCACTCACCCGTGTCATAGGCCATGTTTGGGAGCTTCTTCAGATAGTCCACATAGGCCTCCAAAATTGGCATTACCATCTCCTTGCCTTTAGCAATGAACGATGTCGCCTGTGAATAGCATGAAAATTCCTAGTTACATTCCCACACTGTAAGCATAACACAGCAGAAAAAGGCTGTGTTCTTTAAAAAGTGCCTACGTTTGGTAAAACTGCCATGCGCTCATCCATGCTTCATTGTGCCGCTAGCACCAATCACTCATATTAGCGTGATTCCTGGCAGCGCACCCTGACAAAGTGGGTGGCAGGATTTCCAAAGAACACCTACCGCAGCGGATCCGGTGATCTTGCTCCACAGCTCCTTGGCATACTCCATGGCCACAGACACCTGGCTCATCTTACCCGCTGCACAGGACAAACCTCGGTTTCAGAGTAGTGCCAGAGCGTGGCGCTCCCGCCCTCGGACATTCCCAACACGGAGACTACAAGTTAGCTAGCCCTATTCAAAGCCTGCAATGAACCGCAACTCGTCACATCCCCAGTGCGGATTCCAGCTCCGGAACAGTCCGACAGCGCCCAGACGGAGAGTCTGCGACCAGCCAGCGGCAAGGTACAACTCCTCGCCGCCTGCGCTCACCTTGCTCCGCGCCAGCCTTGAAGGCGTCCATAGCATACCCCTGATATTTCTTGAGGCTTTCAGAAACGGACGCCACTGCGCCCCAGATGCCCTTCTCCTTCAGGGCATTGGTCATGGCCTCGAACTCGCCGCTCACTGCCTCCCGCGACTTGACGAATGTCTTGAGGCGCCCTGAGTGCGTGTCCTTCAACTGCGCGGTGTATTCCGCGATGTAGCTCTTCGACGACTCGTAGTACTCCAACGCAAAAACGTAGCGCCGGTCCAGCTGCGACAGCAACAAGGAAAAAACTCACGTCCTGAGCTCGAGCGCCGACGAGCTGTACATTGTAAAGGCGGGCAAGAGCCGCTGAGTCGACCGGGGGCGCTACAGATCCACACGTGGCGGACAACCAGCAGCGCGGCGCAGCACGGGCTGCGGCGAGCACTACCGCACAGCGCGGGCACCCGCATGCCCCATCCCTCCCCGTGGCCAAGATCCCGCCCGTGAAGCGTTCCAGTGCCGCTTCCCTTGCGCTTCCCTTCCGCTCGGCGGCGCCCATGGACACCGATGGACACGTAGCGCCAGCAGTGCAAGCGGCTGGCCGGACGAGCGTGACGAAGCCGATTGCGGCCGCAGAAGGCTGACCGGCGGCGGCGGGTGGCAGTGGCGCCGCGAAAGGGGTTCGGCAGTCGCCTGTTGGCGCCCGGTGCCGAGCAAACACACCAAACCGGCTTGCCAACCCCGGGGATGCCGCCCCACGCCAGCGGGCCGCTCAGCCCCGCAAGGCAACTGCGGCGGCATCGAAAAATCCGGGCAGCTCGACAGACAGTTGCAACGGAGCGCGCGCGCGGGGCGCCATTCCCAACCCTCTCCGCCCCTCCATCGATTACTCGTTGGCTCAGAGCGCTGCGAGTCACGCCCGATCACAAACTTCCCCACGTGATGCACCAAACGAGCCGCTCGACTCCCCCCACCGAGCGAATCGCGCCTCTCCCGGCCCATGCCCGCGCCAACGGTCGCGGACGGCCCCGCCTTCCTCAGGGGCCAGCCCACCCCGTCCCCCACCTGGCCGTCCACCCATTCCAGCAGTCCCGTGGCGTTCTTGCCCGCCTTGCTCACGACGGGCTCCACGGACGACCTGTACACCTTCAGACTGGCGTCCTCGGCGGACTGCACCACCCTGTCCGCCACGCCGGGCAGGCACTTGCGCCCCGAGGCGTACACACCTAGCGCCTTCTCGCCCAGGCCTTGCATGTAGGAGGCCAGAGTCACCACGAAGCCCAGATGCTTGAGGTCCGCCATCCAAACGGGACCTCGGTGTAGGGGGAGGGTGGCAGGGGGCGGTGGCGAGCGGCCTGCGGTGCCGTCCGTGCACGAATGGGGCGGTCGCGGGGGGATGAATGCTTCTTGGCTGGCTCGGGGCACGGCGGCTGTGCTTATGATTATGTGGTAGGGAGGTGGGCGCGCGTCAGTGTCGCGTGTGGGCCGCGTCAGCACGTCCTGCGCGGGGCTCTTGCGGCAGGTTTTCGTGGGGCCCGGGGGTGAGCGGTGAGCCGTCCCTGGGGTCCTGAACGGTGCAAACAAGGGCTTGTCACACCATGCTCGCAAAATCGGGTAAATGAACGAGTATGATACCCAGAGATTGAGGGGAAGCTTCTCCACAGCTTCCTTGGTTGCCAACCACTGCCATAGAATACACATTACTTCTCTCAGCACTTTAGGTAGCTGGTAGTACTCCACGCACATGTCCCACTGAGCCATCGGCGTGCCCAGAAGTACTCCCCGCTCCCCTTGGTTGTGTTCTAGTACTTAAGGGAATGTTGTATTCACCATCGTACCCACAACAGTACATAGTGACGGCAATATGGTGCCAGTCACGTGCCCCCCTCAGCGGTCCCCCTCGCCTACACTTCACGAAAGGCAATAGTGGTGATGGGGCCCTGGTACGATTGGTCATTGTGGTAATGTTGTGTGCATGGTTAGGTGAACTGCACATGGGACTATGTCTTGCAAGGTCATGTAGGGGGTCGAGCTCGACCGAGCAGAGCGAGGTCGTGCGGAGGGTCCCGAAGGGTACTCGCAAGAAAGGGGGGTCCGGGGGCGTGCAGAGCCCAGGCTCCGCGTGGAGCCCCCATGGCCACCGGAGATAATGAGACTAAAAATACACATTGCCCCAGCAAACATGCTCGCTCGAGTGGTGCACACGCACACACACATTTGCTGCAAATCGTGTGCCAAATCGCAGGAAGCTTGCAAACTTACAAATGTGGTACCCTAAACCCCAAACCCTGTACCCCCAACCACTTTCTTATGGGCGTAAGCGAGTGTCAAGGTTGTGCTCCAAGACGCCCACCCTAAGGAGTCAGCACACCTTTCTGAAGTGAAAGGTCACGGCGATCGACCCGTTGGATCGATCGCACCAAACAGAATTGACCTTTCCCCGCTACACCCCACACCACCCCACATCCCAACACCACTTGCTTCCAGTCGGCAGCCAAGGAGGCACCTCAAGATGCCGCAGTGAGGCCGCCAAGCCTCTTTGAAGTGAAAGTCCACAGCGATCGACCCGTTGGGTCAATCGCCAAGGACGCATTTTCGAATTCGAACATACCCCCTTATCCCACCACCCACCTCCACCTCCACCTTCCTAAACTGCCACCCGTTCTAGTCTATGGCCAAGAGGTGCCAAGAGGCACTTCAAAGCGGCTGCCCAGCTTGGTCGAAGTGAACATCGTAGGGTTGTGTCGATTGCTATCAACAGATTTTTGACGTGGCCCCTCTCAAACCCCACTTCCCCCCGCCTTCTCCCCTCCCCCCACCCCACCCCAATGTGACTCGAGCCAATGCCATAGGCGATGGCAAACGCTACTGCCAGCCACTCGCCCAAGCACCGCATGGGTTCACGCTACCCGCTGCATCTCCCCCGCTTGCCAGTCAGTGGTCAAGGGTACGCACAGCGCTTGTCGCGGAGCTCCCCACCCATGCTTTGTAACGCAAACGTCCTAACTGCTGCATGCGTAACGCGAAAAAGTGACCACACGCACGCGGCGCATAGCACCAAAGGTGTCCCAGACCCCCCCCCCCCCTCCTCCTTTATCCCCTTAGTCATGCGCCATCCCACCAACGCCCAGGCGGAGACAGAGGAATCCCGGGGGAAGCCGGTGGGAGCCGGGGTGCGCTCACCCTGCATGGCGCCCGCGCTCCGCGCTTTGGTGCAGGCAGCCGCGGGTGGGACTGTGAGTGGGCGGTCGGGGTCCTGCCGTGCACCAGACGCCGGGCAAGCAAACCTGGGGAATTGAGCGTGAGCATCCGGTCGGCGGCCATGCCGCACGTGGGGTTGCATGTGCGCCGGTCAAGGAAACCTGGGGTTGGACTACGAGTGGGCGATCGGGGCCATGCCGCGCGCCGGACGTCGGGCAAGCAAGCCGGGGGGATAGGGCATGAGCAGCCGGTCGGCGGCCATGCCGCGTGTTGCGCCGCACGCGCGCCGGTTAAGGAAGCCCGGGACAAGTGGCGTGCGTATGGCCGGCGCCCGCAGCGTGCACCATCTGCACGCCGCGTACTGGTACAGAACCACACAGCGGCCGAGAGGCTCACCGGACGTTACGGAAACCGTGCAATAGAGGTTGCCACCCAAATCCATTAATAGCGGACGGGGGTTGCCGTCCGTTAATATCCGTTAATTTAGCAGACCCCGCTTCTCTGTTGCTAACGTGGTACGGATGGCAGCGGACGGCTGGCCCCAATTAGCGGACTTTGCGGATTCCGCTTGGGTGTTAACGGATATTCTCTTACGGACCGGAAACCACGTACCCCATCTGCTAATTTAGCGGATGACAGCGGACGTGTGTACCGAATCAGCGGATGACAGCAGAGCCCATGTAGTAAGTACTGATTTCC
>CAJHUC010000658.1:0-98899 GCA_905146915.1 Ostreobium quekettii | reverse complement strand
ACCTCCGCCCGACCGCAGCCTGCCAGCGCCCCCCCCGCATCGACCCTCCAGCGACCACCAAGCTTCGCACTTGTGTACAGCCGCCCGCCCTCGTGCGGCCGCAGCAATCGCGGCGCCAGCCGCAGGCGCGCCGCCGCGGGATTACCAAACATATATCAGGATTGGACGGCGGGCAACCAGCCACATCTCTGGACCGCCGGTCCCCCCCCCCTTCCCGAGGCCAACAAAACTCATCCCACCAATGCCCATGTGCGACCCAAATGTGTTGATGGGTCGCCGCAACGGCTGTGTTTGCCGTGTCATGGAGTGACGGTGCGACAGGGTTTGTTAAAGTCAGCACTCCTGCAGGTGGCCCGCCGGTCGCCGTCAGCTGCGGTGCCGTGGCAGGGCAAACGCAGGGCGAGGGATGCGCCGCCACATGTGTTGCAAATAGAGCCCAAAACGCCGCCCGCCACCCCACCACCCCACCTCCGCGTCGGCATGGCGAGCAGCCCGAACGCCGCCATGGCCGTGGCCGCGCTCTTGAGTCTGGCCTGTCTGCACTGCCCCGGAAGCGCGGCGTGCGTGGGCGTCGATGATCTCGTGGCCAGGGAAGGGGCGATTGTTCGGGAGGTCGCCCGGGAGGTGGCCAGGCGCTGGGAGAGCGCGCAGGGCTCGGCGGGGGATCGCGGCTGCGGCTGCAGCTTCCATGCCTGCGCTGAAGACCTTCCGGAGGGGATATGCGCCGACGTGGGCGGCCGGGGGGGCTCCGAATGTGGGCCCTTCGACGCGTGCGGGCTGAGAAAGGTGGGCGGCGATGGGCTAAGATTGGCATCTGCAGGGGGTCTGGGGTGGGGATATCTGGGTAAGGTGTCCGCGGTGGGAAGTGGGGGCGCGTGGCACGCCGTCTTTTGACTTTTGCGATGTCTTGGCTTTCTGAATCCCAGATTGGCCAAGTCGGATTGTGAATTGCCGGGGCGGGCGGGGATCTCTTGCAGCGCATGAAGCGGCCACCGGCGCGTCGGGATCGGGGCGGCGGGCCCACACCGGCCGAATCGGCCCGACCGCGCTCGCGCTTTTGAAAGGGGCGGCGCCCGCGCGTGTGACGCGGCTCGCTGACCGCTGCCACCTCGCCGTTCGCCCGCTGCCGGGGCGGCCGATCGGTTGACTCCCGAGCCTGCTCGCTGGATCCACGCATTCTACGAGACGGGCGCGGGACCGCGACTACCATGCGGTCGGCCTACTTTCGCCGGCCCTTGGCTTTGCCCCTGTCGAAGCTTTGTGCCCCATCGCTGGCGTGCGCGCCAGCGCGCGATCGGAGGCCCGTTCCCGCGCCCCCGACATCTGGACGGCGCCGCACAATCGGCAGGGTGCGCCAACAATCGCGCCTCTCCCGGCGATCGCCCCCAACATCCCTCGGTAGGCGGGCAGCCTGGGACGGATCCGGACACCCCCCAGGCGCAGAGATGCCGGGACTTTCTGCTTGCGTTGACTACCATGGGTTCCCGTTGACCGCTTGCCGATCGTTGGACTCACGCATCACAGCTCGGTCCTTCACCTTTCGGCCCGCTGGCGACGCTTGGCGAGTCCTCGAGCGACGCTCGGCGGCCCCGCGGGGCCAGGGCGCGAGCCGCGGGTGGCACGGCTGCGTAATGCTGCAGGAAGCGTTTACAATTCCGGGTGAGCATCCCACCGCTCTGGGGTGTGCGTTACCCTGAAAGACGTTACGCTCCAGGCCGTTGCCGGGTGTGACGAGTTGACGGGGGGGTGACGGCATCCTTTGGGGGGCGTTACCGGCGTTTGGGCCATTGTGCCGTGCCGTGCGCCGCGGCCACGTGAAGGGGTGGTGGGGGCCGGGGGCACTAATGGTTGTGGGTGCGTCCGTAAAGTACTGCGCAGTACTTGGGGCTGTGTGCTGAAATGGGGAGCCGCGTCCAAGGGTTCGGTGAATTTCGGGTAGAGGGACCATCAGGAAGGGGTGATTGGATCGGCGGGGCTCAATTTCCATGACAAAGTGATGGATCAAATACACCTGTTCATAAAAAAACAAGCTAGTCAGCGAAAAAAAGGAACAAACGAACAAGTAAACCAATTAATTATTTACCTAATTAATTGATTAATTAATTAATTATAATAAATATACACATATTATGAAAATAAGGTCGTAAAAAGATAAGGGCAATAAATGTAGTACAATTATATGCATAAATAAAAGCGAATTGCTTGCCATTGTTAGTCCGATATCAAGCGAGTTCCGTTAGCTCTCAAGGATTGTAAGGCGCACTGTATTAATTGGGCAACATCCAAATACGGACATTGTTGCTGTCAGGTGGTTATTGTCATGTGATTATCGTGTAAGCTTGTTGTCACCAGCTGCGGTTGAGACACCTTCCACAATGGCTTCAGTGCTTCATTAATCAACTAAACTGTTTTCAATGAAGAAATTTTGCATACATCATTGCACGATACACTCACCAGTAGCCAAAACTACTTAACTACTTTTGATTTGCTCAGCGCATTTTGTTTAAAGTACTTTAAATACGAAGTATCAATTACTTAAGCCAATTCCTATTTCTGCGGGTGGCTTGAAAACAGGATATTTTTGGATTCATAGGTGAACACGGAATCATCAACAATCTCGACGCCGGGCGACGCCGATAATCTGAATCTCACCCCTGATGCTGTGAGGGACATATGCATGACGCAGGTGGGCTAATATACCCGTAACGCCTTTGAGTGCCTGTTTTTCGAATCGGGTCGAATGAGCGATGGTGAATTCCAGGTCCGTTATTCCACGCAGCTTAGTCATGCCTGCTCTTAATTACCCGTCAACATGGGATTTGAAATGTACATGGTTTTCCTTATAAAAACAGCTTTCCCACAAATTGCGCGTGAATAGTTGTCATCATGCGCCATCGGACAAGCGTATGAAGGAGCCTGGAGCGTAGCCGCAAGGTGCACTAGAGTGAGGGGAGAAGGGCCGTTTGGAGGTGGACGAGGTAGCCGCGCCGCTGAAAGTGCTTCAAGAGGCAGCAAGCAGGCAGATTGCCCAAGGCAATGCGCAGCATGTGTGCATTAAACCAACGCACATACTATCAAACAAGCGCGCAAGATTAAGTTTTAAGGAGTATGTCAGCACAATTGCGTGTAAATGCGGTGATATATGTGGTGGTGCAAATGCAGGTAGTGGACCTCGCGTTTTCGACAAGGCGTTGGACGCAATTGAATTCACACAAGCAGCCACCGCAGGGTGGTTTCGAAAAGAAATCTGTGAAAATTTGTTCAGCGTAAATTCATCAATCAATTTAATAGATGTTTTCAATACTTAACTTGCTCGAAAAGGCCATATTCTCATCTGTAATTTGTTGAAATTCTGGTCGCACTGACGTCACCAGAGTCTGATTACACTTTGTTACGTATTGCAACTAGTACAGACACAATCCGAAGGATACCCCCATACAGAGTTAAGCCAACAATATATGCTGGATTGCACGTATGAACGTTGCTGCAGTAGTTTTATTAGACTGAAAATAAAACAGTTTGTCATTAATTTGTCCATTTGCAGTTTGCGCATTCACATGCTTTGCCTAAAAAGATGATGGAAAGGAAGAAAGCGCAATGCACAAAGGCAAGGTACTATGTCGATTTTGGCAAACCTAAGCTTAGCGTCAGTCTGACGGTAAACTCAGACCAACCCAACTCACTCCCACCCCACCCCTTCCTCAGTGGCAATCCTTATGTTTACGCCACTATGTCGATTTTAGTAACCTCAGCGTCAATCTGACGGTAAACTCAGACCAACCCACCCCACCCTTTCCTTAGTGCCAATCCTTCTGTTTACGCCAGGATTACTTAACAACGTTGCCTAACAGAAAATTGCCATTCCAAGATTTTCGGAAAAAGCAAGCCGATTTTGCGGCAATTGTAGTGGCTTGGAAATGGTATACCAAAAAACACGGCAGGTCAGACGAGCAGCTCCAAATGCTTTAAGAATGCTGCATTATGCGGACTCCCTTGAATGTTGAACGCCTCAGAGAGGCTTTGGAGCTTGTCGCGAGTTGCTTACCGCTGATTTGTAAGGTTGTCATGCAGCAAAAGGGAAGTCCGTAAAAAATTCTTCATTTCATGCATGGTATTTATGGATTTTCTTGGAAATATAGCTCGTGCAGCTGGTTGTCCAACCGCAATTTCTGTTGCAGAAAAATCTTCGTTTGAATTTGCCTTCAATGGCGTGTGGTGGCAGGGGATGGAGAAAGTTTTCATGCATGCCAACAATTACAGTGGCAATTACTATTCCCCTACCTATTTTGCATCCGCGCTGTCAGGCGTCATCAGGTGAGACCCCTTTCTGCCCGTTTGCAAATGTGCGTTCATATCATATAACACTAATTTAGTTGTTTACGCTCGACCGACAATTCGCAGTTTTAAATGTAAATGCATAGATGGCCATCGCCGCGTCCACCAGGGCACACGCACGAACAGGAATTCGAAGGGGAGCGCGAGCAGCGCACCGTTTGCGAAATAACAAACAAGTGCTGTTCAAATTCAAAATTGTATTAAAAATAGAACTCGATTAAAATTCAGCATCAACAGTTAGTGACAGTTTGCCCGGGCACACTCTGATTTGGGGTGGGAGACCAATGGTCATTGACAGCGCACGCATTGGAAGCCACGGAGCGCGTTCATCATCAGCCCATGAGAACTTCAGCTGTGGCTCACTGCACACTTTCCAATGCTGCTGTCAAGGCAGTGGTTGGAATTTTTTTGTGTGCGTCAGTATGAGGCTCGGCAGACCCAAAATTCTAGTGGCGTTTACCATCTCAGTCGCGGTTTGCAATGCGTGAGTTGTTCGATCCGCGCTCCTACTCCTTCGATCAATTCACACTGTATAGTCGCGGAAACCGAGACCGCCATTGGAAATCTGGCGCTTGGGTCATGGCTTCCATGTCCTATTACAAAAATTTGTGGATCGTCAGTCACTCGCTCGTAACAGTATTCCTCTGTTGAGGCTTGGCTTATGCACAGGCATTACGTCGATGCTTCTGTGTTGGTCTTCCAGGACGTGGCCGCAAAGGGCACATCCACGGAGAGACGGCCGGTGCCAGGGTGTTGAGCCGGTGAGCATCGTCTCTGAGGAAGGCTACCGTGTCTTATTGCGAGCGAGCGAAGCGAGCGGAGCTTTATTATTTTATATGCAGTACGCTATTCTTCTATATACTTCTGTATACGCACTCCCCGTACTAACGGAACGCTGGGCACTTGTTTGGGGAGCAACGGAAAAATAATAACGCCCGGAAAGAAGAAAAAAATGGAGCATAAATTTTGCAACATGCGTAAGGGTAAAGCCTTTTCAATGCAAAAGGGTTGAGCATTGTGCGGCGTTGCATCCACGATTGAAGTTTCCCAGGGGCACGTGCGACGCTTGACAGCCAGTGGCCTGCTGAACAGCTGCGAAGGCTTTGTGTTTGTGTTCATGTTGCTGCTGCCTAACAACTGGAGCAAAGCCATGCACTGCCAGCTTGTCAGTTTACAATATTAGAAAGGTAGAATATCTGAATGTTACGTGTCGATTCTTGCGTGCCTCTTCCTCACAAAAGATATTTCGTAGCGATCATGTGTGTACATCTTTATGCGTGTCTAGTGTTTCCATCCAGAAAGAATATGACAGATCCGCCATCGACGCAATAAATAAAATAGTTCAGATTTTATGCTATCTGTGACCGTTGATAATGTTTTCCCCTGCAGAGATACGAGCACTGGTATATTTCAGCCACTTCAGAGCCAAAGAATGTGATAATAATCATTGAAGCAACAAGTAAGTGCAGTGGCAGCGATTAGCATTCTGGACGCACTTGAGGTGCCTTAATTTGCCCTCTGCGTGAAATGGCGCAAGTGCAGTTTTTGGTTAATTGCCATTTGGATTCATTTGCTGTTGCTTGGCATCACCAGGCGTCAGAGGCAAGTTCGCCCAACCAGCACCTGACAATGGGACTGCTCAGTTCGGCTCATTGCGTCCTGAACAGAAGCAATTAGCTAACATTGTATTGATTCTTTTCAGGAGAGTCTTAAAAGCTCTCTAGCGAAAAATTGCCAAAGGCTTGTTAACTTACAGTACTTGCTTGTATGTGTTGTTCCAAAGAGAACGTTGAACCAAAATCAGCTAAGGAAACGGCCCATGTGCTTCCGGAACATCCCTCTCCGAAACATGGTTGTTTTCTTTCGGAATTTCGTTGAAAACGAAAATAGATACTTATATATGCTGTGTACTACCTCAAAGTATACATTCAGGATATATTTGAAAAATGCATTTCTACTATTTTGCGACTTTGTGTTCCTCCCTGTGCTCTTCTCAGCTTCAATGGAAGTCCCAGTTCTCTCGGAGAGCGCGGCAGACAACAAATCGCGTTGGGATGTGGCCAGAGAATTTGCCAGGAGCGTCCTCGGTACGCTGAACACGGCCAGCGATGTCTCAAACATCGTGGCTTTCAACTCGGGCTCCTGGGCGCTTGGCGGAGATTCGCTGATCCCGGCCACGGACCGAAACATCGAGAGGTTGAGAGTTGGACTGGACGGCATAGATCTGGATGAGGGATCTGACAGCGAAGCGGCATTTGACGTGGCTTTTCGCCTGTTCAGAGAGTCGCTCGACAGGCTGGGTTCCAACGCAAATTGTCAAAATGTGAGTGCGAATGAAGCAAGCAAATGCTGCGCTGCTTGATGTATCTCAGTTGCGCCTTTTTCGCAGTTGTTGTGCTTACATCGTGATCCAATATCTCAAGCAATATATCTTTCCGAGCGAGTGGTGTCGCTGATGGTTTATTGATGCACTAGGTGCTTTTTGAAATATCAGTTTCAGAATTTGCACAGCCTTTGCAGAATTCAGCGAGTAACTTTAGGACCGGTGTTCGAGGCATCGCATCCATAAGCGTTTGTCCTGTGACGGTACAACATGGCGGCACGATATGCGTATATTTAATGCCGGTACCTGCTCGAGCGACAAACAGGGCATCCACGCTCCAGATTGGATCATATTTGACACAATGGCACTTTGAAGTTGCTTTGCCGTTTCATTTACGACACGTTGAGCTTTCACCTATTTTCCGATTTGCATGTGCAGGTAATTATCTACATAGGGGATGGCGGCAATCGCCCATCACATGGGCAGAGGCCATTCTCTCTTGGTTCGAAGGGAAATAAGAGCGCCCGCTGCGGAGACTTCATCGAAAAGCATTTGGACGCCGTGGAGTCCATGCAGAGGACTCTTGAGCTGATAACCAGCCGCCCCGCGATCTTCACCTTCACTGTGGCGGGAGGCGACGATGCGCTGGCGCGCCAGCTGGCCTGCAATAATGGCGGGGCGTGGTCCGCAATTGACGGTGAGCGCTATTCGTAATGGCACTAACGCGGGAATTCAATGGAAGGCGGGCAGGTGTGGTCGGCGTTCGGATTACTAATGTGATGCAAGCCTGCCATCCTTTGCCAGCGTTTTGAAACGGAATAACGTCTTTAGGGAGCATGTTGAAGACAGTTGGCACGATCGTTGGGATCGTCAATTTCAATGTCCTGTTTCATTTCGTGCGCCAATAATTGTTTCCACAGTATTAGTTACTACTGAACAATTTCGATGTATTGTTTCATTTCATGCACGCAAAATGTTCACTGCAATCTTAATTTTCGGTGGAATTGCAAATATCCTGGAACAGGGAATGGAGATCCGCTGAAAAGCATGGAGGCGTATCTTCAGTACCTCGCCCTATCGATGAGGCCAAAGGATTCGAATTCAGACCCCATCCTTTCTCCCACGCCCACCGATCCGACCACGGGGGAGGGCGGCCTCCGCGTGACTTTCCCGGTGTTCGCACAGCCCCGATGCGAGCCAAACGGCGACGTGGAAACTGCGCCGGGGGGGGCGCGGCTGCTGGGAGTGGTGGGCAGGGACGTGACCGCAAGGATGCTAGAGGAAGAGGGCTTCAGCGGAGCAGGGGTTACCGCCCTGGTCAATGACAACAATAAGATGGTCAGGAGGTGCAACGAAGACTACAAATGCGACCGGTGCCAGCTTCAGGTGGGTCAATTTGCGCGCTTGGAGAAGTTTTTTGCGTATTTGAGAGCTGCGAAGCTGTTAACTACGTTGTATTGCATTGCCTCATTATTGATAGTAGATCCGTATTTGATTGGAAGTTTATGGTCGCAGACTGGAATCAGAATTGCGCCGGCGATTGCGCAACGTCGGCCGATACATTCGAATCAAATTTAGCAACCCACGAACATGAATTCTTCAAGACAATCCGCTGGGCGCCGCAGAAATACGTCTGACTCCGGACTGTAGCGTTTCCTTCGGAAATCGTATGACCTCTCCAAGCAACCTTGCCGTATGGCAAGTTTGATGCATACACATTGGTCCATCAGGCACAGCCGTCCTCATCATCCACGTGAGGCAGCATGCATCTTTTGCCCAGGCGATTCGAGGGCCTTTGTCCCAGTGCCCTCGCCGGCTCCAGAGCGCGCAGGACGTTACGCAATGCTACGCCTTCAAAAACACCACCTACGTATTGAGAAAAGAAGCAAAAGACTTCAACGCGGCGACCGAAATCTGCGGCGAATTGGGTGGTCGACTGGTCGAGCTGAAGTCTGAAGATGTCAGTGGGGAGCAACGTTTCCTGGCTTCCATCGCGCCTCCTGACGGAGCGTGGATGGGGCTGCAACCTGTGGGGGGCAGGTGGATGTGGACGGGGTCAATGCGGGAGGTGAGCATCTGGCCGCGGCCGGAAGTTTGCTCTGCTAGATTGTGCAGCGCATTTAAAAATTGCAATGAAGACAATGAAACTGCAATTGATGCAAGCCTCTCAATATGCTGTGGCTTTTGGGGTGTCGTTGACAAGATGGTCTTGGGAATTTGCTGTAATGGGTGGCCGTTTTGAGCGCTATATTTTTTTCTGGGCTAGAAAGCCTACATCGCCGCATATTTTGCATCAGTATTCGACATTCAGCAAATTTCTGCATTTGCAGCGTTGGAATTTATATAAAAATGTACGCTACATATGAATATTGATGGCGGGTGAGTGGGCGTCTTGGTGAATTATCGAACATAGTCAGCATTTGGAGCCTTCTTTTTTGGATCGTTTATGTGCTTACATCCATATGCCCGTGAATCATCCAAATATTATTTCCTCTACATGACAGACCAATTGAACATCTGAAAGCAATCGAATTTAACCTGAAAGTGGTTGGACCCTACGATTGAAGAGCTTCACTTGTAACTGAGTCTAGCGCCTATGCATATGCAGATCGACTGACATTGGCCTCAATTGTTGGCCATGGTACATGCCTTTTTTCGCGTCTGCGTTATGCACGATGTTCCAAATTTCTGGATGCGTCAGGTGGCCAAGGCAATCCAAGAGCGACTGTGGTTCAGTGAGCCTTCCTCGAACGCCACTTGCGGCGCCTGCTTCATCGACCCTCGGGGGATTCGGGCTAATGTGGGGAGCAGAGCCTGTGACGATAGGAGTGCTTTCATTTGCGAAATCAGCGACCAGACGGATTTGGCTTCAAATGCTTGCCAGGTGCTCGGAGTGTGGGGAGATAATGCGGTGGGGAAACCTGACCCAATGCTGATTGAAGAAATCATCATGTTGGATATTGAAACTGAATTTCATGAATAACAGTGAAAACATGCACATGAGGAGGCTTTTTTCTGATTGATAAATTTTTGGTGAAACTATATTTAATTTTCAATATGAGGCCTACTTGTGTTGGAAAATTGGCTCGGGGTAAGCTCATGGGCACTTCCAAGCAAATCTCAGGGGCGAAAAATTGAAATCACCTTGCGGGTCAGAGGGGGGGGGGGATTATGAATCCAAAGTGCAAAGCTCTGAATGCAAAACGCTAAGACTTCACTCATTGCAGCTCAAGTATCAGTTTCGATTCTTAAATAAGTTCAAAATGTTGCATCTTGTGACCACTTTGACCGATAGCGCATTTTGGCCGTTCTCAAAATTTAACTGAAAGGCAAATCAAAGCAAAGTCGAACTCATCAATACAATTGAACATAAAAGAATAAGTAGAATTCAAAAAGAGCGCAGTTGATAAAAAAAGGTAAAACATTGGACATTCATATGACTTGTGATGCATCTAACTTGAACATTATTTTGTCACTATCACTAGTTCCTGATTTCTTTGCACCTAGAAGTTCAGATATCAAAATGCATATTTCTATCACGCGTTCTGTGAATTCCTTAGGAGCAGCCGTGAATATTTCAAGCTTTTCCATGCTGTTACGGTCTCCAAAGGCTAACAAAATGATATAAAGATGCTGAGATCCTTCTGCCCCATTATGGGTACCTCTGTTGCGATCGCGAGTCGCCACTCTGTCGTACGGTTCGAAGGGAAGCTTCGGCCAGCAACATTGACGGGAAGCCGCGAAAAATATAAAACATAAACACAGTTTATATAATTCACATAATTTATGTAAGCATATTTCGAAATGAATACGAAAGAACAATTGCTTTCAACAGCTAGATGAGCTTACATCGTTTCAAGTGCAACAAATATGGGCGCTTGCTCTTACTCTTCCCATGACCTGGCTGAGGCTACGCCTGCAGCATCTGTGGCATTGAAATGAGCGAATTTTACTCAATTTCATGTACAAAGGATCGCATAGGCCCACCCCCATCGATGTATCAGCGGCAAAAGGATCAATGATGTTCATGCTCAACCAATAGGAAAAAGCAGGCCATATGACAGTCCTGACACGGTCTGCTCAAAATCCAACGGTGCACTTTCGGCAAACATGGTCCCAAGACAACACAGTTAATACACACATTGACGCAATTTCAGCTGTGTAGCCTCAAACGACTGTGTAGACTACACGGTTTCCTAGGATGCATGGTTAAAATTGTGTCAATATGTGTATCAACTGTGTAGTTTTGGGACCACATTTGCCTAAATTACACAGTTGGATTTTGAGCAGACTGTGTCAGGACTGTGTCATCTGGCCTATTTTTTACTAGTGAGCGAGAAGCAATGCCCTTGCACCTTGAAAACATTCAAAAAGCGTTTCCTGCCGAGCGTCCTGCTCAGGAATACCACATCATCCCAATCACTTGTGCTCCGACTGAATACATGTAAAACCTGCAATTGCGGATGATGGCATGCTTCAACGTTTCGGCTGCCTTTGCAACTCAGGGGGGTATCGTGAAAGTGCCGTCAAGCCAGGAACTGGAGACATCCGGGGAGTGCGCGCGCCTTGATGAATGCCCAGTCTCTGGAGATCCGGATGGGGCAACTTCGTGGAAGGTCATATGCGACTACGGCCGCCGGAAAGCGCCGCAGAAACGAGACTGCTGTTCCGATAAGGAGTACCAAGAAATGTGCCAAGCTCAGGTGATTCCCCGGACAGGTTTATGGAAGCAATTTTGCCATTACAGGACATCGGTGCAAAATGATATATATATATATATATATATATATATATATATATATATATATATAAAATTACTAATTAAAGAAAATATATATAATAGAAAACATCTACTGCACTATCGCATCAGTCCACAATGCGTAATGCTGTGCTGTGCGACACTTGCGCAAAATACCGATTTTGAACGGATTACCGATTATTCTTCTTTCAATATCCTTTCAACAGGGAGAAAAGGTGCATGTAATGTTGAGGTAACTGTAATATAAGTATTTAATGCACAAATGCGCAATATTCAAGGCCATACCCTACATTGCACTGAATTTTCAAGAATATACTTCTATTATAGGCAATATTCTGTGCGAAAGCTCTTCAGTTAATAAATATTACCAATGTCACACGGCATGCTCTTCTATTTGGCACATGCGAGGCAAATCATCACCCAAAAAACCGAGAAGTTGGCTCTATTCTTTATGTCATATTCATGATTCGGCTTACACCCACGCTGTATTCTTATTGATTCGGGGGAGAAATTGACGATTTGGATGAATCGCGCAGGTTGAAGGTGTGGTCCTTGCTGATTCCACGCAGGTGGGCATGTGGGCTGAGGCTTGAAGCGCATATCTGACATGGCTGTTGCATCCACATATGTCATAAATACAGGGAATTTATTCCTATTGCGAAATAAGTTTCCTTTTTCGGCTCTGAGACTTTTCTCTCGTTCCTGCAACCCAAAGCGCACTGCGCATATGTGGCTTCGATTCTCCAAGTGTCTTTAACACCATCCACACTCAATTTTTTTTCAATCAAATTAAGCACAGCGGCACTCTCAAATTGCAAGCTTCTATGCCAGCAGCCACTCAAAATGTGTAGGGCAGTAACTTTACTCTTGCCAAGTTCACAGCCATGTAAACTCGGATCTCGATTGCAGTACCGATGAAAGCACTACACGGCGGTTTCACTAGCACTGGCAGAAAACAACATGTCTGCGATGCCAACTGCGATGCTATTTTGACACAAAATGATGCCGTCACAGTGATTGCGATGGCACAGAAGTGGCTGTGATGGCATCAATTTGTGTCAAATGGCGTCGCAATTGGCATCGCAAACAGGCAGTTTTCTACTGGTGTAGTATCTCAGTCATGTTCTAAATTTCCATTGTTTCCTAACTGGTGGATATTCAGTGAACGCGACATGCCTTTTTGTGAAATATCCACAGCCGACTTGGCTGCAATTTGCCTTGTGTTTTCTCCTGTTGCTGCTGTTCCTTTCGTTTGCATATATCCCCCCAGGACTTGAGACTGTGAGGTGTGCGTCAGGGAGAGGAAACCGCGTCAGCTGGACATAGCAGTGCGACGTTTGGCACGGTTGCAGCTCTCGTTTTGGGAATTCTGGTGGCTGTCGCCATTGGCATTTGCGCTCTAGCGTGGATTTGCGTGCGACTGAAGTCGAGGGGCACGCCGGCGGCTCTCTGGCACAAATGGATCCTGAGGTGAGATGTGGAGACTTTGCTGTAATTGGGCTCAATTAAATCATCAATTCAATGCATATAATTGGCACGCCAACCGCCAATTGTCAGTGCACAGTTAATTTTTTGACTGATTTCATGCAGCAGACAAGCCCAGATAGGTTTTGTCGGGCAGTTTTATTGCGAGGCTGGACAAGCATTCATTAGATAGTGGTGCAAATATAACACAGCCGATCAAGCGTTAATAGCATTAGCACGCCGCATGGAATATAAAAAGTTTCTAATGGTGCCGCATTATCGGACACCTGCACTCAACAATAACCTGCGGATTTTATCAAACATCACCAAGTTGTTGCTTTTGCGCCGTCGACCTCCTGAAAATCGCAAGCGATTATTTCCATCTATTGTCTACAGTTTTAAAATGACATTATATCTCACCAACCTCACCACAGAATGTAATCAGGTACTGATTGAGGTTCTTAGGACTCCTCCTGCTCCCCCGTGTTTTAAAATTGCCGCATTGACATGACCAATGTCCCATATACTTAAAAATGCATAGGCGCGCCAGAAAATGGGCCGCAAAATGAAAAATATTCTACATGTTAATTGTTGCAACAGCACCACTGCAACAACATCTTTGGCGCGAGAATGTGTACTACATATTTAACACCTCCCACTCAGAAGAACATAAGTTTGTGTTACGGCGCTTCCATGCGATCTTGTGGTTTGAGAGCAATGCTACTGGTGCTGATTTAGAAAGCAATATTAGCTTACGCAAGGCGGCCTTTCTCATGAAGACGGCATATGCCAGGAAGCTCCTGTGTATGCAGTGTGCATCGATACTTCATCGGTATAAACGCAGAAAGCATTTGTTGCTTCTTTGAGTGGTTCTTGGCGATGTTGACTCTTTCTTCAACCACATATACTGCTTGGTGCAGTCTGCATTCCATTCACACAAACGGTGGTAATTTATAGTGCTGTATTCATTTTTAAACCTGGTTCCGATTGCAATCATTTCGTCGAAAATATGCTGTAGTTATGTTTCCAAATAGTGAGCACTTGGCAAAAGTACATTGTGCCGGAAACATAAAACTATTTTGAGGGCAATTTCCCCAGCGAATAGGCTTGGTGGTTGCGGCGCCAGCTCGTTGTATTAATGCCTATGTGCGCATCTAATACCTATTACCTCCGTTTCAAAAATATTGCCCGAATTTGTTTTCTTACCATAGCTTTTCAAGATCAGCTCAACTGGTCAATCTGACACCAGATTCAGATTCTTTGGTGGATTTCCGATGGATGTGGATCCCCATTGCACGCAATCAGCACCGTGAATCAAGAAATCTAGAGCATTGCGGAAAGCGTCCCTGTCCACTGTTGCACACTCCCTGAGTCCCCCACACTGTTTGGTCTGCCTAATCCCTACATGTTCCATCGTGTACCCATTTCCTCCAAACTCCTCAAGCACTTTTTTGTATACAAAAAATAGGCACTGCCACACCCGCTCCAGGATTTCTGTGTCATGCTGTTCATATGACCCCTCAACGACTCCTGCCATCTCGTCCACACTGCTGAATTGTTTCTCAAGAACCCTTGTTTTCAACGATCTAAAGAACCCCAGACCGTTGATGTTCAAATCAGAGGATTTCACTGGCTGCGTAACCAGGTCAATCAACCGTACCTCCATATGCCCAGCTTCCTGGAGGGTTTCTAAGTTTCCTTTCCCTGTGTGGGGCCTAGCCCCATCATGTTGAACCAGCATCTGCCTGTTTTGCATCCATGGCATCTTTGTCTTGATTGCCAGCAAGAGCTTCTCAACATACCACTTGTGATACCAAGCGGAGTCAATGGTGGTGTCCACTTGGTATATATCTCCTTTTTAGTCGTACTTACTGCTCTTCTCTGCCACCTTCTCTTTGGACACACGCCAGATTCCGATCTTCCCATCGAATTGATGGGCCTGATCTAGCCTAGCGTTCGCCACAATGAACATTGGTTTTGGTGTGTGGCTCTTGTGTTGGACTGTACCAGCACGATCCACTACTTCCTCAGGGAAATAACGTGCATGCTCGCCGTACACCACAAAATAATACCATGTTTCATCCACATGGATTGCCATCCGTATCTCGTTGACCTTGCTCACTACATACACCAATCTGGCCCACATATGCTCGGGATTCAACGGTGATTTGATCCACTTCCGTTTGTACCCTGCCCCCATCGCTTTAAGCGAACTACAAACCCAAGATTTGCTTACTTCATTGCCAGAATTCCCAATTTCGCGAGTAATCTGCCTCACTGTCCCCTGGCGCTTCCCCTTGTTCGCCTCTACCAAGTTTGTATCCTTGGTCGGCGTTAGGAGGCAAGGCCGTCCTGACCTTGAATCGCCTCCATGATTGATGCTATTGCACCGATCCAGCTGCTTCATCGTTCTAGACCACCACCTCTTCACGATCTTTGTTGAACTCTGAATTGGGGTGCAATCTCCGGCGCCTTTTGTTGTGCAATGCGATCACTAGATGCGGCTATTGCAAGCGCGCACCTGACGACCAAAGCATAGCGCTCCCCCAGCGGCAGCTCAGCCAATTCCGCGCCTATCGGCGGGCAGGACGAGCTTGCCATGGCAGCACCAAACTTCTTGCAACATTCAAAGCCCCGCCTCGGCGCGTCGGGATTTAACTCGCCAATATCTGGACCGTTTGAAAGTTTCAAACGGGCGTTTAACGTCCAAGATCGCTATGAATAGCTTTTAGCAAGGCGCGTCAGAAATGTTTAGGTCAATTTTTTTGTCTCACATATTTTGACCTTCGTTTTGGTGAAAACGAGTTCGGATAATACTGTTGAGACAGAAGCAGTACTCTCACCATGAAACGCGCACAATACGTGCTTTGTTGTAAATACAGATCCTGTGTATATAAGGACAGTACATGCAGACTCAGGGAGTCAGGGGAGTGGCAGCCTGACGCTCTGAAGAGGGCAGGAAACGACCATTTTTCGACGAAATCTTTGCCCTCGCCCGGGACGAGTAGGAATACTGACCGTTGTTTGCGACTTCACCATGTAAGCTGTGTGTGTTAGGCGCCGTAATAGTAAGCAAATATAACGTTTCTGTGTTCGCGGAGTTTTGCCAATAAAATCTAATTGCAAAAATGGTGCCTCAAACTTAAAGATCAAGGCTTGATCATCAAGCCTGCCAGCGAATTATGATCATTGAATTTGGAATGTGACAAGGAACAGAACAAGGGTATGGGCAAAAATTCTAAAAGACTTCAATTATATTGAGGTGCAGAATCAACCATATTCATGAATACGGTTACCTATATTCAGAGATGTTGCGCACAAAGTGAGAATGCCAACTACCAACGATTCAACAGAATCAACCCCACAGCTAGTTTCTGCGTTTGGTGCTAATTTGTGGCCGATAAACTTCCAAAGTACTGAAGCACAGAATATGGAGACTGACTCCGCCAGCATAGAACATGCTGTTGCCGGATCGACCACCTCACACTTGCGTGGTCGCGACTGCAGAAGCGCACGAACTGAGCATGCCGGCGCCGCCCGAGGCACCTTCGACGGAGATTCTCAGATGCCGGCGGTGGCCATCGGAAGAGAAGACACGACACCGGCACCTTTCCCTTCCGCCGTTGTCCATTCCACCAACGCAGGCGAGTCCACAGCAGTCACGGCAACGCCCCCCACGCGCAGCGTGTGGCGCCACGACACCGACGACAGCGGCATTTGGCGGGAGCCCAACGGGTCCAGCCAGGCGGAGGACGCGCCTCTGACTGTTGCGAGGCTGGTGGTGGACAGCTCGGAAAAGGCGGTTCCCACCGAGTCTGGGAGCTGCTCGGAGAGCAATTGGGCGCCGCCGGTGCTGGACATTGAGAACGTCAACGTGCTGGAGGGGGGGTGGGAATTTGAGGGAATGCACGGAAGTGTGAGGGAAGGGGTGTGGTTCGACGGAAGAGGCCGCGCGATAAAGGTGGCCGTGAAGCCGGCTCAGGAGATCATAAACAGGGCGGGGATAGAGGTAATGAGGGAGGAGCTGCAGCGGATATCTTTACTGCCGTACCATCCAAACGTCGTGTGGGTGGTGGGTGCCCGGCTGGAGCAGGACCCAGTCATTGTAGAGGAGCTGATGGCCTCCAACCTGAATGACGCTCTGTACGACGACGACCCGCGTCTGACGTACCTTCAGATTCTGAAGATCGCGCTGGACGTGGCGAGGGGCGTGGGCCACCTGCACAGGCACGGCATGGCCCACTGCGGCATCAAGCCCTCGAACATTCTGCTGGACGGTGGCTTGAACGCAAAGTTGGCGGATTTCGTGTGTTCTAAGGTGAAAGCTGCTGCCGCGGTTTCTGGCGCCCATCGCCACACGCTGGAGTACATGGCCCCGGAGTGCCTTGCAGCAGATATTCAGGATGGTCAGGTGAGCGTGCCGGTGTCTGGGGTCAACACTTCTGCTGAAAAGGTGGACATCTACAGTTTCGGAAAGGTGGTTCTGGAGTGCGTTTCGGGAAAGTTGATTATAGAAAATTCTAAGGCAATGGAGTTGTGCCCGAAAACCCTGTGGGGGCTGATATGCCAGTGTCTGAGCGATTCTTCGGAGGGACGACCGAGTTGCGAGCAAATAGAGGTGCAGTTGGAAGATATGATGAGCGTAAAAGATAGCGAATGGCTTGAAAGAAGACCCAAGCAAGATATTTGGTAGTTTCCTAACTTTATGGGAAATGCGTCATTGCGGCGTTCGGAAGCTGCACCAATTGTGAAGTTTCGAAACACAATCTGTGAGAAATGGAGTGACTAGGTCTATTCACAACGCGCTGTCCAGATGAAGTATCAACAGGGGTCCGCAAGGTTCTTTTAGGCTTCGAAAATTGGCTTTCGGGACCCTGAATAAATGCACGTACAATTGGGTGAAGATTTGAGAAGCTCGATGTCATCACCGTGGATCAGGATCTGAATCTGTACTGTACGTGCTTCAGCAGTTTGCGCGGGTCAGTTCAACATTGTAAGCTGATATCACGGAAAATGCGCCAACAGCATTTAGCGCCAGGAAGAATGTTAACTTATGGCTTCAATGTACGGATGTTGGTTCCCTTGCGCAGGTCATCTCAAATTCCATAGTTTCGCCTAGGCGTTCCTCAACTTGCAACATCTCGGCATTCTGTGAAATTGATAAGCCGGTAGCAAGGATTGCCTAAAAGGCCTTGCAAAACGTATGTACATAAATATACTTTACGTTATATAATTCTCGAAGCCCAAGCTCAGAAATACTGGCCATGGTTGTTTTGGAGGGCTCATGATACGCACAATGTGCATTGCTACCACTACAGCGACTTTGCAGTCTGTTTCACTTGGCAATTGCGCCTTGCAGACAACTCGGCAGGAAGTAAGGAATACCATGTGAGGGCAGCAAAGGAAGCACCGAGGGTACGTTCTGGTTGATGGACACAAGCTCCAAATCCATATTGACGCGTTGCTGTACGCACACCGGCACGTTCATGGTGTGGCAATAAGTATTCTACAATGAAAAACAATGCTACTTTCGGACTCATCATTTACGCTGTATATACTTATTATCATATTTGCATTTTTGAGCATAAAATACTTTTACGATTCTACGCATCAAAGGGCGTAAGAATGCGTAAATACAGCGTGGATACAGCCCCGTGTAATAAAGACAGTGCGTGCAGTCTGACGGAGTCCGGGAAGTGGCAGCCAGACGCACTGGAGTGTGAAGAAAACGAACTGATGTTCGGAGTCAACCTTGCCCTTTCCGATGGCGAGGTGGACGCTCTGTGTGCTCGATGGGGATGAGGACTGGTCATTGTACACGACTTCCGTCGTGTAACCTGGTGTGTGTAAAACGTACATGCAGTCATAAAAATTGCCCATCTGCAAATTTACGTTTTCACAGGTAAAACCGTAAACGTAAAAATAAAGAACAAGCCTGCTGGCAGTGGTGCCTGGCCCGGTGTCTTTTCACCACCAGTCTTGTTATTTACGGCGTGCACCCGGGGTTTTACGGGTAAAAATAGCATTTGCGTTTTTGCTGGTAAAGGCGCCCAATAATACATAAGTACAGACCCTGTATACACAAAGACAGGACATACAGACTCAGGGATTCCTGAGAGTGGCGGCCAGATACGCTGGAGTGGGCAGATAACTCTTTGGGGCTTTGCCACATACATTAGGAGTTTTGACGTCTTTGGTCTCTGATACCGCACAGTAGTTTTTGCTCCCGCATTTTCAAGAGGAGAGTCGTTTGTAGTCTTCTCATAGTTAATTTAGTGGACAGGTGCACATGGTTTCAGCATTATGCTGCAGTGCCAAAACGTAGGACCCACAATGGATAGTGGAGACCCACAATGGATAGTACATTTCCGTCAGGATTGGCGTTTCCCTAGGTGCATAGGACTTGCTAATCGCTGGAGGCAGTGTGTGTGGCCGCTGGGGTCCACGTTTCCTCACGGGCCTGGCGGCCCCTCGGACCAGGCGACGTCGACTTGCCCACCGAAATGGAGGAGCCTCCAGCCAGGGTAGGACGAGGGTGGGATGCTGTAGACTTGTGCAGACCGGGGTGGAGATGTTCCACCCGGCTTCTTGGCGCTCGGTGATGCCCCTTGCGAAAAAGCACCCCCCGCCCCGGACATGCTCCCCAGCGCGGGGCAAGGTCTGGTCCTTCACACCCAATTTTCGCTCCGCCGTCAATTGCCTAGGTCGGGATTGAATGACAGGGGGCAATTACAACGGAAGGTGATTGTGTGCCGGTCGCCTCTTTTGCCGAGAATATGCGCCGTGTGCCGCGAAAGCGGAGATGGCGCTGCGCACTCGGTTTAGCAAGCTACAGCGCGTGAGGGTGACCGGGGATATCTCGAAACTCTCCCTTCCTGCAGATCTCTCGCTTGGCCGCCAAGTTCGGATCAGGGCCAAGGCGCAGAACCTTCTGGAACTAGTCGCCTCTCGATGTGCTGAGCCATGCACTGCACGCTGCTGGTGCACAGGAGCAGTCGGGGCATCGAGGGCCACTGTACAACAGGCGGATCGTGGCTTTCCTGGAAGCTCAGCTGGAGAAAGTGCGGGGCGTGGAGGCACCCGCAACTGCTGCGAAAAAGGATGTGGCCAGCTTCAACCTTGCCGTGGAAAAGGGGAAAAGGCTCGTTGCCAAGCACGGCGCCGTCTTCGACGTGAGGGACTATTACTCGATCAGGGAGGCGTGCGCAGCAGTGGAGGAGATCTGTGGGTGCCTGAAAGAGGTGCTTGGGTGTTGGGACAAGGAGACTGCTACAGGTATCAAGGACGCTGTGCCTACGAAGGACGTGGAGGCGGACGAGGATCTGCTTCGGAGGTTCCTTGAGTACGTACTGAAAGATGGCGAGTGCATTGTTGAAGGCGAAATGGCACATCGTTGGATGTGCAGCAAGAAACGCCATGAGGAAAACATGAGGTTGTTGCACATCGTGGATGAAGGCACCATCAGGCTTGGGAAAAAGTTGGGTAAAGGCGGCCAGGGTGCAGTGTACAAAGCAGTGTGGCAGTGCACCAAGGTGGCCGTAAAGACGTCGCTCCACGGAATCGGTGATGACATACCTATTGAGGAGTTGGCTGAGCTGCTCAAGGAGGTCATGCTGCATGCCACCCTCAGATTCCACCCCCACATTGTTCAGCTCCTGGCTACCACCATATCAGGCTGGATTGTAATGGAACTGGCACGGTCTGACCTACATGCTCTCTGCCACTCTGGAGAGGTACTGGCCTGGGGAGTGAAGAAAGGGCTGCTCTTGCAAGGCGCTGCAGGTCTGGCATACATACATGCTCAGAATCGGGTACATGGAGATGTAAAGTCTGAGAATTTCCTTATTTTTGGAACCCGTCCAGAAGAATACCAAGTGAAAGTAAGCGACTTTGGAATGGGTTTTGAAGCTGCGCTGTCAAGGAGCAAGACAGTGAGGATGGGTGGGGGAACACCGCAGTGGATTGCCCCTGAGGTTTACAACAACAAGCCCATCACCCAGGCTTCGGATGTCTGCAGCTTCGGTGCTGTTTGCTATGAGGTCATCAGCCAGAAACACCTATATGACAGGGCCAATCCTTATGCTATCATGGCAATGAAACTGCGTGGAGAAGAGCCTTGCCAGGTGGATCCAAATGATTGTCCCCCACAAATGCTGGAGTTAATGAGGCACTGCTGCGCTCTTGACCCAGCAATGAGGCCAACGATGGTGGAGGTCAGCAGGAACTTGCTGCAGCTGCCTGCAGAGTGGCGTGGCATGGATGGCAATGCAGAAGAGGTGTGGCTGCTTCTTTGCTGCTCGGCGCCAAAAACATCAGAGAGATGCTGACCTAATGGATCTGTTGCCATGTTGTGATGTTGTGAATCTCATGCTCTGGGCACTTTTGTGTACAGATGTCGTTGTGCTGGCTCGGTGCAAGTCATGTATGGCTGTTCAGTCTGCTACTTTGCTTTGGCACAAAGTGCTGTTCGCTGATGGTTTTGCAGGTGGCAGCATCACCTTCGATAGGGTTGCTGTCACAGTCTTCAAGGTTGCAACCCCAGACAGCTGCAAGGCAAATTTCCTGGGAAAGGCTATCACGTGGATGCACCAATGATGATACCAGTGTGGCTGCTGCTGAGGCGCAGATTCTCAGACAAGCACTGCTAGAAGGCTATGTTGATCAGGTCCGTGCAATTGCCAGATGTTGAGACTTACCAACCACAACATACAGACCGTGTACAGCAGGGGCCCCTATATAGTGCCCCCGGCCTCCAATAGCGCCACTTTTTCTGGCTTGTCACCATTTCTGTAGTACTTTATGCACCTTCGCTATGCAGTGGGACCTCAAACTACTATTGTGCACAACCAAACACACCCAAGAGAGGTGTCCGGTGGATGGATGGTGTGGTGGCCGTCCATTTCCGCGAACCTGGCATATGGCAGACAGGCAGATGGCACGTCTGGTGCATCCGCTGTGGGGCCCGGGCCCAAGGCCTCCTCGGGAGGCCAAGGGAGGTGTGCGTTCCATGGTGGATCTCCATCTATGCACAACGAAGTGGGCACTGCCTGCCTATGCTCCTTGCAGCCAGCGGAATGTAGGGATTGGGTGGATTGGATTGGGTGCCCAATGCCGCGGTGTCCATTCTTTCTCTCTCATCCTCATCATACAAATCTATCTCCATGTCCTTGTTGGAATCCTCATCACTGCTAGAAGTTCCGTTTTCCATGAAATCCGGGTCACAGGGGCTTCCATCATCATGGTCGCCCTCATCGTCATCAAAAAAGCTCTTGATCAGTTGCTTTGGCATCACAACCGATCTCCGCATTGGGCGCTTTGATGCTCGCACTGGCCGACGGGTTGTGCAATAGCGTCTCAAACAACAGCCTCCCCCTTGCAAATCCTTATCACACGAGCAGTATCTGCACCATGCATGCATAGGGACACTGCAGCCAAGGCAACTATGAATGCCACTGACCCCAACACTGATTTGGCAGACTGGGCACACCAGTCGTGTAGCCATCGCACGCCCGCGATGATCACAACAGCGCTATCATATTGCTGCACCGCCACATTGCCATGCCGCCATGCTGCCACGCTACCATGCCGCCACATTGTTGCGCCTACACACTGCCACTTGACGTCATTGCTAGGCATTGCCACAGCAGGTCATTACATAAGGCCATATTGATTAAAACTAAAATTAAATGCATTAAAATAAAGTTAACACAATAGCGCCCCAGCCCCCAATAGCGCCCCCCCTTGTGGCCATGTCACCGGGGGGCGCTATGTGGGGACCCCTATTGTACTGGGAAAAATGCCAGAGACCCCATTGATTGGGCTCTCAGAAGGTCACACATTCATTACCCAACACATTGGCACAAAATTCCTTCCTGCCACTATGCAATTATTACGAATGCCACTACCTTGGAGATAATTGTTGTCCATGCCTTTGCGCCCCTCATGTGTGATCCTTTACCTAACCCATGCTGCCTATTGTGTGCACCCATGGCTTGTAGACGCAGAAGTCATGCACCAGAGAGTCCTTGGCCACTTGCCATGCCAGCTTACCTTGCCCTTTGATGTGATACACCTGTTGGCATCCCTCCACTATATCAAGAACTATGCACTAGCCTGGTGACAGCCATCCATCCACACATACACAAATAGTTACCCAGAATGTTGCGGACAGCACCAACATCCATATGTTTCCACTGATCATCTAATGGGGGGTTGCAAGCACCTGCATTTCCACTCCAGCCCCCACTCCTACCCCGTTCATCCCTTGCGGCCATTGATTGTGATGACCTATGGCAACCTGGACTGGCACCCGTGGGTGGAAAATATCAATGGGTGTGAGGGGGAATTCTGGTCATCAATTTGAGAGTGCATTGCACCCAAGGTGCGGCCACGGGGAATTGCAGATACCTTGCACAAAACAATAGGAGCAAGAGCAAAATTGGGACCTCCACCCCTACCAGCTTTGTGCCTTGTGGCCACCATTTGTAGCCACCCATGGCATTCTAGATTAGTGCGTGTGTGGTGTCTCAATTGGCATTTGCAAGTGGCAGATTCTAATGAGCAATCAGAAAGAGTGCAGTGCCGAATTGGGCACACCTTGCAACGTGTGGCCGTAGAATGCCAAACTCATCATGACCAAGCAATGGGAATGGGAGCCCAACTAGCGCCTCCCGCTCCTGCAACATTTGCCATGGCAAACACTTATGGCCAAATCTGGTGCTTCAAGCTAATGGACAGACGATTCACCCATGAATCAGCAAATGGCAAAGAATGTATCAAGCATTCCCCCAACAGCAATTTTGAGGATGGTCTGTCCATCCACAAGTTAGGGAGATCCTGAATTAGGAAGCAAACGAAAAAGAAGCATGATAAATTTTCAGCAAGCAAAATATGGATATATGTGAAAGCATTGTGTTCATGTTCACAGCCTGGTGCCCAACATCAGTTATGTATGGGTCTGCCACCACATTCTGTGAGTGCATGGCATGCACAAGATGGGGCCTTCACACCATGAACTGTGACACAAACCCAAGCACATGTGCTCTCTCTATCTCTCCTCCTCCTAAACTTCTAATGGAATCCACAAGGGCCATGGTAATGGTGTCTAACAGCTGCATGCTCTTTGTGAAACGCTTTAAGAACCCTTCAGTGCTAAAGTTCTAAGTGGTGCCAAGGAATGAGGACTAATGGGCACTGTTCTGGTCCATTCACATGTCTGTTCTCTGGGTGAGTGTGCAAAACCATGGAGAGCCAAGAAACGAAGTGTCCATTCAGTGGAAGTACATGGATATTCATGCTGTCTTCGTTCGTGGCTCCTCAGCAGTGTGTCCATTTTGGTACGCATGGGACAGCAACTTTGGAGCTGCGTGTCATCACAGTTGTCCCGGCATCCTTTGGAGAGTTTGTGTTTATTGCAGATAAATGATTGTGAGCGATTATGATGCTTTCATAATGCACATGTGCAGAATGGGGAGACGCCACTTCACTATGCATCGAAAGGTGATAACAAGGCTGCTGTTGAGTTCTTCCTGCAGAACGGCGCGGATGTCCATTGCACCAAAAAGGCGAGTGACATATGAAAGCTCCTTGACATCTTCGCTGGAGTTTCCCTTTTGCCAGATGTCCAATTGCTGAAAGGGTGGATTGTAGCCTAGGATATTGCCATGTGCACAAATGACAGCACCCAGTCAGTCAACAATTGAGAATTTTCCCACCACTGATCAACCCTTATGTATCCTACCGTAATGTTGTGCTACCAGACCTACACTGTTGCATGGGTGTGTGCACCATGTTAAGGATTGCCAAGTAATGGAATACGAATTCGGATGACAATGAGCTGATGCTTATCGTGGCCTTGTGTACAACTCGCCATTCAAATACGTGGTTGGTTTTGATATGCATTTGAGATGGCAGCTGTGGTGTTTACCTGATCACCACTGTTCCTTTGTCCTTCTCTTGAGATTTTTACTATTCTATGCGGATACTTGGTTGTGAGTACTTTTGGAGCTTTAGCTGTGCACATGTGCAGAATGGGAGTACACCGCTTCACGCTGCATCACGTTTTTCCAACAAGGATATTGTGGAGTGCCTCTTACAGCATGGCGCAGATGTGCGCTGCACCACAAAGGTGAAGGGCGTATGAAGACCTGTGCCAGCGAGGCTGCAGTCTCATAGTCAGCTGCTTGGCTATTGGACAACAGCAAGCAATGGGATTCGCATTTAGGGCACCCTGTCATCTGCCGGTTTGTGTGTGAGCATTGCTTTCCAGTGATACTCAAATATTGTGTATTTGTCGTATACTGTGGTGCAAAAGACCAGAACGGTTGCACTGGAATGTTTACTCTTTGGGTATCTGCACGATGCTGACAGGCGGCGAGCAGGAATGGAATGCCGGTTCTGATGAGAATGTCTTGATTGATATTCGTGCTTTACTCTTGCCATTGCTTTCAATTATGCATCAGATTGTGATACGCACCTGCTTGTCTCGTGGCTGATCACAGCCATTCTTTTGTGTATCCTTTTAGGGTTCATGTTTGTTGCAGATACAAAGCTACAAGCAATCTGACATTTTCGCAATGCACATGCACAGAATGGGGAGACACCACTTCACTATGCATTGAAAGGTGGTAACAAGGCTGTTGTTGAGTTCCTCCTGCAGAACGGCGCGGATGTTCATTGCCCCACAAAGGCGAGTGGCATATGAAAGCTCCTTGGCATCTACACTGGAGTTTCCCCGTTGCCAGATGCCCAATTGCTGAAAGGATGGATCGCAGCCTAGGATATTGGCATGTGCTCAAATGACAGCACCCAGTCAGTCAACAATTGAGAATTCCCCCACCACTGATCAACCTTATGTATCCTACCTGTAATGTTGTTCTACCAGACCTACACTGTTATGGTGCACTGGAATATTGTTGCATGGGTGTGTGTGCCAGGTTGAGGATTGCTGGGTAATGGAATATGAATTCGGATGACAGTGAGCTGTTGTTTATCCTGGCCTCAAGTACAAACTCGCCATTCAAACACATGGTGGGTTTTGTCATGTATTTGAGACCACGGCTGTGGTTTTCACATGATCACCGCTGTTCCCTTGTCTTTCTCTTGAGATTTTTATTATTTCATGCAGATTATTGGTTGTGAGTACTTTTGAAGCTTTAGCTGTGCATATGTGCAGAATGGGATTACACCGCTTCATGTTTCATCATATTTTTCCAACAAGGACGTTGTGGAATGCCTCTTACAGCATGGCGCAGATGTGCACTGCACCACAAAGGTGAGGGGCGTATGAAGACCCTGTGGCAGCGAGGCTGCAGCATCATAGTCAGCTGTTTGGCTATTGGACAAAGCAAGCAATGGGATTCGCATTTAAGGCACCCTGTCATCTACCTGTCATTGTGTGAGCATTGCTTTCAAATGACGCTCCAATATTGCGTACCTGTCTTATACTGTTGTTCGAAAGACCTGTGCAGTTGTGATGCACTGAAATGTTTACTCATTGAGTATGTGCATGATGCTGAGGGGTGGCGAACAGTAATGGAATGCCAATTCCGATGAGAATGTCTTGTTTGATAATCGTGCTTGACTCCGTACTTTCAATTATGTGTCAGATTGTGATACGCGCTTGCTTGTCTCATGGCTGATCACAGTTGTTCTTTTGTGTTTCCTTTTAGGAATCATGTTTGTTATGGATGCAGAGCTACAAGCGATCTGACATTTTCACAATGCACATGCACAGGGTGGGCAGACACCACTGCACAGTGCATCGAGAAGTGGCAACAAGTTTGTTGTTGAGTTTCTCCTGCAGAACGGTGCAGATATCCACTGCACCACAAAGGCGAGTGGCATATGAAAGTTCGGTGGCATCTGCACTGGAGTTTCCCCATTGCCAGATGCCTAATTGCTGAAAGGATGCAGCCAAGCATAGGGGCATGTGCAGTGACGGCGGCTAGTCATGTAACAATTCATATTTGTGTATTTCCCGAGCGGCGCTCAAACTTTGTATGTGTTGTCTTGTAATGTTGTACCAAAGACCTAAACTGTTACGGTGCACTGGAATGCTTTTCCAGGGGTATGTGCACCATGCTGTAGATTACTGTGTAATGGGGTCATAATTTCGGGAGAATCTTGGTTGATATTTTCCAAGTCTCCTGTGCGAATTCCTCGTTCAATTATATGGCAGGTTGTTGGTAAGCATGTGAGAGGTGGACTTTGATCACTTTGATCACATGTGATCAGGGGACAGCTGGTCATGGGGACAACTGTACAGTCGTCCCCATGCCTCTCTTCGCAAAACTTTCTCTTTTTAGTGGACATGTGAGTGATTTCACCCGTTTGCTGTGCACATTTGCAGAATGGATGGACTCCTCTCTATTTTGCATCGCGATTTGCCAGCAAAGATGTTGTCGAGGTCCTCCTTCTGCATGGCGCGGATGTGGGTTGCACCACGAAGGTGAGCGCGGTATGCAGGGCATGTGGCAGCGAGATTGCAGCTTGGCTCTCCATCAGTTGTTTGGATAAGGGCAGTCAATCGCATTGCGATGCACATTGCTGTCATTTAATAATGTAACATTAGGAAATTTTTCACTAGCGCCAGCCCCTGCATCACCTCATAAAATGTAATGCTAGTGATGCAAACTGACATGATGTTTTGCAATGTCTGTTCTTGGGGCGTGTGCATGGTGCTATGAACTGCCTTGTAGTGCCATGCATATCCGGACGGGAATTTTCCCGTCGCCGTGTTGAACTTGGTGTACAGATGGCTTTGTATTTTATGGATTCCGGTTTTGGTACTCACGTGGTAGGAGGGCTTTGGTGTTGCACCCCAACGTAGTCCATCCCACGTCTTTCTTTGGAACGTTTCACTTTGTTCCTTGTACTTGCTGCGTGTGGTCTTGATGCTGACGCAATGCACATGTGTAGAAAAGATATACACCGCTTCATGGTGCATCCGGATTTTCCAGCCAGGATTCTGTGGAGTACCTCCTACAGCATGGCGCGGATGTGGGCTGCACCGCAGAGGTGAGGGGCGTATGAAGGCCATGTGGCAGCGAGGCTGCAGCTTCACAGTCAGCTGTTTGGCTATTGGACAGCAGCAAGCAATGGGATTCGCATCTAAGGCACCCTGTATTCTGGCTGTTTGTGTGTGAGCATTGCTTTCAAGTGACGCTCCAATATTGCGTATCTGTCGTATACTGCTGTGCAAAAGTCCTGCACAGTTTTGGTGCACTGAAATGTTTGGTCATTGAGTGTGTGCACGATACTGAGGGGTGGCAAGCAATAATGGAATGCCAATTCCGATGAGAATGTCCTGACTGATATTCGTGCTTCACTTCGTGCGGATGGCTCTTTCCATTGTGTGTCAAATTGTGATATGCGCTTGCAAGAAGGGCTTCGGTCTTGTGGATGATCACAACGATTCTCTTATCCTTCCTTTTAGGTTTACGTTTGCTGCGGATACAGAGCTACAAGTTTCGCAAGAATCTGACAGTTTCGCGATGCATATGCTCAGAATGGGGAGACACCACTTCACTGTGCATCAGTGGCTGGCAACAAGGCTGTTGTTGAGTTCCTCCTGCAGAACGGCGCGGACGTCCATTGCACCACGAAGGCGAGTGGCATATGAAAGCTAGGCTACGGCGATACTGCAATTTCCTCATTTCCAGATACCCGATTGCTGAAAGGAGCTTGTAGCCAGGTGCAGGTGCATGTGCATTGCGAGCACCTTGTCATCTAGTAGTTTGTGTGTGTGAGAAGTATTTCCACTAATGGTGAAACGTGGCACTTCATAAATATTGCTTTGCTGGCAATCCACACTCAGTGAATCAACAGAAGTCTGTTCCAGTGCACTAATGTTAACTGTTCGTTGAGTTTGCGCACAATGCCATGGGGAGCTATGTGTTGAAATGTCAATTCGGGTGAGAATGTTTCAATATTCGTGCAACCTTTTTGTACATGTGGCGCTTTCAATGATCTTGCATTTGGATAATTTTTGGGAAGGCGACTTTGATGTTCCGCCTGATCACAAATGCCCCAGTGTCCTTGGAGAATTTATGCTTCTTGCGGATACTTGCATTTAACCATCAATATTTCTGAGGCTTTTGAAGTCCACAAGTGCGGGATGGGTATACGTCACTTCACTTTGCCGCTGAAGCTGGCAGCAAGCACGTTTTTGAGTTCCTCGTGGAGAATGACGCGGGCGTGGGTTGCACCGTTAGTGTGAGGGGCACATGTGGCAGCGAGATTGCAGTCTTCGTGGCAGAGGCTTGATATCTAAATTGATAGCATTGAGTCGAACGCGGTGTCATGCGCACTGCACCAGCAGAAAAAGACATTTTGGCAATGCCAACTGCGATGCTGTTCGTCACCAATTGATGCCATCATGCCTACTTTATGCCATCGCAAACATCAAGTTTTCTGATAGCGCTGCTTCCCCCTGTGATTTGGTAATCTGTGTGTTTGAAATTTGTTTCCCCAGTTGTCACCAGTTGTTAGTCATGAGTGTTCCTCTGAAATCACCTTTTATGGGGGTTCTTTGTACTGCGTGCGTTCATCGTTACCAGTGAAGGTGTCAGTGGAATAAACTGTCTTTTTGGGTTCATCCTGTCCTCTCGTACAGATATCCACTAATATAGTGCACCTGATTTTGGACACCCTTTGGAACTGATTGTGTCTTGTCGACAACTGTCCAAATCTTTTGGCATCTTGCCATTGCGGTAGCTGCAGCTTCGCAAACGGTTTGTGACACTGCCATTTGCGTATAAATGGGGCGGATGAACACAGCTCGCTCTGCGTTGCCTGATGATGATACGAAGATTGTCTGGCTAATCTCTAATGGGTATGCACTGTTCTGGTATGATGATTGTATATGCGAAAGAATTTTGGGCATAATGGGTGCATCCAGTAGCCAAAGGCTCCTATACCCATACTGAAATGGCCGAATTTGGAAAGGAGCCGTGGTAAACCGCCCATCAGAACCATAGCAAACATTGGCAGCAATCGTTGCTCATGTTGACCCGCCTTCCCCACCGCATGTGCGCACACACCATGGTAAAATTTGCCACAGCGGGCGCCCAAGCTTGGAGGGAAGCTCGTGCAAATGACGATTCGTTTGTGGCGGCAGCGTTGCAAAGTGCTGGCACCAAAAGAGCAGCAAACATGGCTAGCGACGGGCGGCCGTGTGTAGCAGGGTCTTTTGCAGTGGTGCGGCACACACCGGGGCAGAACATGCTGAGTTGCGTGCCGAAACTAGGCAGGAAGTTCGTGCAATAGACAACTTCTGTCGAGGCGGTTGTGCTGCAAGGTTATGGCACCCAAAGAGCGGCCAACACGGCCAGCGACGGCTGGCCGTGCGGCACGCTTTTGGTTGCAGCGTTTGGGCGCAAGCCCTGACAGCATTTGCCTTGACGCATGCAAGGAATTGGCAAGAAGATCGCGCAAAGGCAGCCAGTTCTGCTCTGTTGTGCTGCCGAGCGTCGCGCAAAAGACAGCCTGTTTGGGGATTGTTGTGTGGCCAAGTGCTGGCACATTCCCTGACCATCAATTGCCAGGGTGTGCGCCAACGAACGGCAGCAGAATGGCCCAACGCCACGAGCGATTGCTGCGATCGCCTGCTGCTTTTGACCTGCCTCTTGCAGCTGGTCTGCCAATCTGCCTGTCTGCCTTATCATTGGTCATGGGTTGTGTGCTAGCACCTTTATTGCCACCTTCTCGGCGAACCAGGCATTCGCAGCCAGCGCCATGGCGCTCAGTCCGCCCCATGCCCTCTCCACAGCCGTCTTAGGCCCTATCGGGTTGTGCCACTACTGTCACTGGCCGTGTTGGCCCTCACGGCGCTAGATGCCGGTCTCTTTTATTGCTGCATGTTAGCCAAAATAAGCACCAATAGCCAATCCCTCAAAGCGCACTCCGCCCCATACCGCAACCGGTTCTTGCCTAGGCGTTGTTCAGGCCCTGCCACTCCTTGTGGACCGCCCTTTAGGGATATCGAGTGAAAATGGAAGAAAGGCACAGAACAAAGTTTATTCACGGAATTCGAACACTGCAGACTGCCCAGGAACGCAGGGGAACGGCGAAAATTGTAAAGGCTGACATCGCATGGAAATCATGGAAGCACATTGAAGAACATGAACGGAAAAACAGCGAGTGAGGCATCCTAATATTTTAAATAATCGGAAAGCTAACGCAACAGTATTTACAATACTCGCCCATCAATCAACCCAGACCTGCAAACAGTACAGCGCAAAGCACTGCAGCAACGCCGCAGTTCATCAACAAACTCCATGTCACGCTGGCGTTCAAGTTAAGCCCTTGGGGACCGTGCTACGCCACGGGACGCTGGCCATAGCCCCTTTGGAGGAAGGGTAAACTCTTGACATGGGCGATTGGCCTGTCTTGCTCTTGTTGCCCTGCCAGATTTGCCGCAGTCCGCAGCAAAGCGGGAGTTGGGGTAGGAGCTGGGCTACCTGAGGTCGTGAACGCAGCCAAGTCAAAAGGTGAAAGCCCCAACAAATGACAAACCACGCTTGAATGCGCTGAAAGCTTTCACACCTAGGCTGTAACTCAAGGAACAGCCAGTGTTGCAGAGCAACGTGCCGCGCCACAGCAAAACGGCAGACAGCAGCGCAGCGTTGCATGCGGCTCTTCTGCCCCAGTGGAGGGAGGCTGCTCGCCTCACGTCCAGTCATTCCCGCCATCTGCATCTGCCCCTCAACCTGGCCAAGGGGTTTGGCAGGTGGGGACGTTCATGGCGATGCGAGATGTAAGAGCTGCAGCAGGCGTGAGTGCCGACGGCCCACAATGGCATACAAACCCTTGTGACCGCGCATGGAAAGGGGCAAAAGCAAAACAGCGTGGGGTTTTGAGCTGGGGCGCCATGACTACTTTGCAGCTTACTGAAAGAGCTCCCACTAGATGCTGCAACATGGGGGCAACGTCGCTGGCTTCGCAGTTCAATAGAAGAACGCCACCGAGATGCTGCAGCTTGGTGGTGAGCTGGCCAGCGCAGGGAACCATGCTACATGTTGCATGGCTAGGGCCAGCCCTCACAAGGGTGCCAGGTTGCTTGCTGGTGCTGGGCTGCGAGCACCACAAGCACAACGTCACAGACTGCGGGAGTGGGAGAACAGTCAGTGCCTACGATCCCATCGCTTCACCCCTCGTGGCCACCGATTGTGGCCACACATAGATGCCTAGATCGGTATGCTCGAATCGGGATTCCCGTGTGCCGCCATTTAATCATCGGATTGCAAATCAGTTATTGGCGGAGGCAGATCAGTGGTCAATTACTGGTAATTCGAACAGGCCTCCCACTCCCTCCACTCTGGCCGCCCACGGCCACTGATTCTGGCCACTGCGGATGCTAGATTGGCACCTGCCGGTGGCAAAGTTGGCGCCCTCGATCGAGGGCGAAAACGGAAAGTGGACGTCGCCAGCGCTACCATGGAGATCCGCCCCCTTCCCCTCTTTCGTGTTTTGCAACTATGCAAGCTCGTGCAATCTCGCATCCCACCCCCACCCCACCCCCACCTGAAAGGCACATTTCTGGCTGCAGGGCATCAGAACCGGTGATGGCACTCGTCGCTTCAGGAAGTACCAATTTCAGAATGCACTGCAGTCTATTTCATATCTGGCTTGATGATTTCTGTTGCCCAGCTTGGCAGCCTTCGCTGTCGCTATGCACCATCTCTCTTCCATCCACCCCGATCGCTGCATGTCACGACTCCAAGTGAATCACAGGACCTAGTCTGCACAGTTTGCACGGCTCTCTGGCCTTAAACTTGCTCTTGAAAACACATTGATTCTGGATGACTGGATCAAGTCTAGTCGGCTGGGCTCATTTTCGAAGGGCAAGTTCAAGAAACACTTGGGTGGCATGCCTGACTGCACGCCAGGTTAATCAGAGGACCGCATGTGCACAGCGCGTGTGCGTGTCTGGCATTGTAAAAGAATAAAAGAAAGTAATTTTTGTGGAAAATGTAGTATTCATGTGCCTGCTGTGTCACTTCAACAAGCGCCCCCGAAATGGAATAGAGGGTGCTCACAATTTCTTGGACACCTTCTGGAGGTAACCAAAGCACTGTTGGCAGTGCCAAGCAGTTCGCCCTGAGCATGGTGAACAAATTTCTACGATATTTTAAGGGGGGTGGGGTGTGTGGGGGGATAATGGGGCTTACCCCAGCATAGAATTTAGAAGCGCAAGGCTGCCAATCTTTCTCTGCGCAAGTATATTGCTGGGACAGCACCGTGTGGTTGCTCTGTGTGGTGGTGTAACTTGTCATTTACGATATCATCTCTGGGTGTAAATCGCGCTCCACTGCGCGACGATTGGGATACATTTTACTTGATTGTGCTGCCATCCATGGCCAGTGAGACAGTTTCGACACTATTTTCTTGGTGTCGAGAATGAAGCCCTAGATCTTGTTCTCCGTATGCTCCAATTGTCGCTGCTGCTGTGCTGCGTGCATTATGCCAGAGGCCACTGAGAGAGGCAATCTGCTCCGGAAAGATGGTTGGCGCGAAATGTGTGACAATCGGGTAAAAGCAGTACAGTTCCCGGCGAATTATGCCAGATGAAGGAGCGCGTTTGCGTTTGTGCACGTATTGCTGTGGCTTTGATGCATCGCACCGCTAACGTTCTTTTGGTTATCAGGCAGGGGAAACGGCACTTGACATGGCGAAACGACATGGGCACAGCGCTGTGGTCGACTGTCTGCGGCGCTTCGAAGAAACATCAGCCAGCGCTTCTGGCACCAAAATGACGGGACTGAGAAAGTTGAGGAGTATGTTCATGCGGCGATGACCATGCAATTCAACAACTCTGTGTTGTTGGCGAGCAATCGAGAAGAGAGTTTTGGATTAGGGTGTGTGACTCGATGGTCCTTGTAGAGCTGTGGCAAGAATCTGGGGATAGGGAGGTTGCCAGGAAAGATCCACCACAACAGTTTTTTCCGCTAGAGGTAATTTAACCATGGGTGATGTGAATGCAAGTGCAAGTCCTGAAGAACTACACCGAATACTATCCACTGCAAAACTGTACTGTCTAACTTGGGACAGCGTTGCAAAAGTGTATCTCATAGGACCGCAACGAAGAGTGACACCTGTTTTGGCCATGTGTACTCATTTCGCAGCACGTATTTAGACAGGGCAGCTTCAGCGGTGTCTTTGTGGCCTATCCACTACTACGTAGTATGTGGTAGAGAGCTGGATGCAGAGCGAGGGCACCGTAGCCAGCTCCTTCTAATTCCAGCTTTTCAGCGCTGGCGTGCAGGCTTGCACAAGATCATCTCATCATTTCGTCATCATGATAACGTAAGAAGTGACATTGAATTCAGGACAACTGCCCAACGCAATCGACAATTCCTGCGGAACGATTGCCATAAACCGCACATGGGCATCTCTATTATTGGTTCTTTACGTTCCCGCAAACAGGGTCACACCAAAACAGGTATACACTAATGTGGGGCATCCCTGAACGTTACCATATTAGTGTGCACTCGGTGCACTTGTAAACGTCTACTCAATGTCATATCTGAAAAGATGATGACTTCTTATTTTTTACCACCACTTTCATCCTTCCGGTCCTCCCCCACCACCACCAACTCCGTTTTCATCGCGTTCATCATTTTCCTTGATATTTTCCCTGTAGAACTTTCCGCGGGCAATGTGCGGGACGAGGCTGGCATAAAGGAGAAAATTCTCTACACACTCCTCCGCACCATAACCTTCTCATGTGAGGTTCTGAGGATTTCTGCCTTAACAGCTTGCAGCCTCGTCCCCTTTGTTGGCCGTGCTTCAGCCATTCAATCCACAAATCATGCCCGTTCGTGGCCAGGACGTCATCTAATTTTGATTGAGCGGAGGGCAAAAATCTTTTGGGAAGACATCACCGAACAACAAAGAATCTTTGTCAAATGTCCCGCAACTGTGCATTCCATTAATCCAAGTCGCTGTCAGAAACAAAGCAACCACAGTCGCACAGCCACATAAGTCCTGTACACAATCTCAGTAAGAGAGCAGCCCGGAGGCAGGCACTTTGAGACCGAGTGACGCCTCGAACCTCCCGACCGGCACAGAGACTGAGACGCTTGTACCTCTTCCTCCCACTAGCACAAAAAGGATCAAATAACGCTTTTTGCGAACACACACGTATGCATTTCGTCAGTGCTCTGAATGCTGAAAACATGGCAATAACCCAAACCTGTAACTTTTTACACGTATGAACACATGTTATTTGGCCCTTTTTTCCTAGTGTCCCTGGCCCAATAAATGTCCTCGGGCACTGACAAGGAGCCCTGGCCACGGGTATTTCATTCCCTAGCCAACAGCACTCGCACGTTGCCGAGTTCAGGCGGTGGCCGACAAGCTAAAGAGCAATGCACGGGGATAGCCGTTTCATGGCACCGCAGCAGACAGTAGAGGCAGAAGACCTGTATTCGCAGGGTTACAAGCTGATTTTGAGCCCCACGAATACATCATGTTGACGATGTCGGCGAATATATATCTGAATTTAGGTAGCGGTCCATTGTTAACATGCTAAGTTAAATTTCGCTCCCCTGTGTGTTGCCATTGCACTTGAAAGAGGATCTTCCTGGGCTGGCGCTCGTGATGTCCAAACGTCACATTGTCCAGCCATACCAGTTCGGCTCCCGCTCGCTTCCCACACCTGTCTCCCCTGGTTAGCTTGGAGCAGGATGGGATTTCTTGCAGGCAATTAAAGGCAAACAGAGCCATCTAAAGCGAAATATATTTGCGGGATCATGGCCGTTGAGCCACAGCTGTTAGAAGCAGAGATGGTGCCGCCCGAGACAATGCAGGTGCTTGTGCTGTCCTTTTCCAGCAAGCACTCAACTGTCCAGCCAAACGACCGTTCACGGTGTGCCGTGTTAGAGACGAAAGATATGGCTAAAGCAGCCCCAATTGTAATGTCTCGATTGATCAGTCGCGACTGTGCGGAGGGATGGAGGGGAACGACTGGGCTGGGGCTCAGACCTGCTGTTGCAAGTGCAGTAGATGGAACCTGTTGGGAGACTGTGACGCAGGCGGTTGAGCTCGATGCAGTAAACACCCATTCACTGATGGGCAGGGTGCATAGGCGCGATAAGAGAGGGCAAGCGCGGATGATCCAACTGTTTGCAAGGTGAGGGGCCGCGGTGCATTGTTTCTGTTGGGGGTGGGGTGGGGGATGGGGAGGGGAGGGGGGCATATCGACGTAGGACTTTGAACCATGATTAGGCTGCCCTTGGAATGATTCCATTACCGATTATCGGTAATGCAATGCATGTATTGGAGCATCCAAATTGCCCGCGGGAGCGGAGGGGCGACTCAGGAAAGGGCATGTGGTCCAGCGCCGCGGACACCACAACAACAAATCTGGGCAGTACTGTTGTTGTCTCTGGCAATCGAGGCCACAAGTGATCCCGTGCCCCACCAACGGGTGTGGGAGAGAGTGTGCACCCTATAATCTGCAAACGGCAATTCACACCACAAAGCATCTGGGCCCCACGTGCCCGTATGAAGAGCACACGGCTTGTAAAATCCCAAAGAAGATTTCCTTTTAAAGAAATTGTCGACAACTTGGTCAACTAGGCCAATGGTCCACCTCCCTCAAGGCCCACCAATTGCAACGACTGAACAATTGTGGTTGGGCCCAACGAAATTAAGGACACAAGCGACACGTTAGATTTAATGAATACGGGATTTATAATGCTGATCATTAGCGCTGTGTTGACGAAGGCAGGCAGGAACGAGTGGTGGCGACCCTGAACGTGGACTGTAGGTTCGAGTCCACGGCAACAGTTTTTACAGCCAAGCAGGGTGACAACGGGAGTTTCCGTCCCTTATATCCAGTCCATTCATCAACGCTCTTAATGCCATACCTGGCGCCCCTATTATGCGTCCAGTTGATAATGATACTCGATCAGTTCTGGTTACTGACGAAGGCAAGCAGGATCGAGGGGTGGCGATCCCTGAACGGGAATTGACCGCTCGGGTCCACGGCAACGGTTTACAGCCGAGGCAAAAGGACCACAGGCGTTCTGTCCTTTATATTCAGTCCGTTCATGAACATCTTTAACGCAATTCCTAGCGCTTCATCATCTTTTCATGCATTCAGTTATTAATAACACTCCATCAGTTCTAGCCGTAACATTACAACAGTGTCCGATGTGATTCTTCCATTAGCGGTGATCATAAAAGCCATTTTGGCTCGCCAATGGCACCAGCCACCAGGGGCCCACGTGGGTGCGCCGCCTCAAAGGCTCCGCCGGTGGTTCGGCGGGACGCGGGGAGCAGCGCAACTGCGGTGCCCACACAGGGCTGCCATGCTGTGGCAGGGGCTCAAGCAGGTAAGCAAACGACGGAGCCGCCTGTCAGACCGCCGCCTCGACGACGATCAGAGGGCCCGAGTCCGCGTCCATTGGAGAATTTGAGCCAGTTCTGCCGATTTTGTGGATCACAGCAGCGCTGCCTCTGCATCCAACATCTGGCTCCCATGTTCTGCCGCCGGTGTCGGCTCCTGGTCAGGGTCGCCTGAACTGTTGGTAAAATCCTGCTTGGCTGAGGAATTCAGACATCGAGGATTGGAGGATCTGTCCCCACATGATCGATTCCTTCTTGTTCCGTTTTCCTTCTCGGTGCCCTTATGCCTAGGCTGCATATCTAGGACCAGGGGAAAGGGAATCTTTAAATGTTCGGGCAATTTTTGCCCCATGCAAGGGGACATTTTGTACCCTACCATCAGCGCCACGGGGTTGGGTATTTTGGATCAATCAACGCGAGGATCCTACAGACCGTAGCCACTTATGGGAGAAAGAGGTATAACAGTGCACCGCCAAGATGTGACTGATTGCATTGGGCTTAATGGGACACTAGCCATGCACATTGCATTGCTACATGTTGTTTGTATGGTTGCCTTCATTCTCATGTCGCATCCATGTTACCCGACAATCCAGGCAGTAGTTGCTTGGGTGGGAAGTGGAGCCAAATCACTACGCTTGATGTCGCATCGCCCTGTGTCAGCGGAAACCTTGTGCGATCCGTGCAGATTGTTGGAGATTAACATCAAGGTTGCCTCAAAACCTACTTGGACTTGCAGCCCATCTTTGCTGAATAGGGAGGGCGATCCTAAACACTGAAGAATGGGGTGATGGCAAACGTAGTGCATAGCCACAGTGCAGACAAAAGCTTCGGCCAAATTATAAATACCCTTCTGGATGGGGGCACAACAGTGCAGGCAGTGCAAATCCATTGTTTTCAAGAAGCCATGCAACGCAGCCCCCGCCCTCACCAGGCACTTTTGGGGCACAGGTGAGTGTGTGAATTGTCCAAAGCGCAAAGGTCTATGGAGTGTCCAAAGCACGAATGCAGGACAGCAGACATCCCCACCTGAATTGAAAAGGTGGTCGTGCAAAGATGGGTGTGCACTGCAAGTTTTTGCTTTCTTTTCTGCTGGAACGAATCTTCCGTGCCCTGCTGAACAACTTTTGCTATCCTTCGCCTGTCTGGGTGCAGCGACTTGCTTTCTGGGGTGTTGGTTGCAGTGGCTGAATGGCCTTTCCGCAAAGGCCATCCTCCAGCGTATGGACAAGAGGCGGCAGCAGAATGTGATCGACACACATAGGCTGTACCTCCTCACCAACTATTGGTGGCAGAGGCAAAAAGGCAAGTGCACTTCTGTACCCCCCTCTTGCAGGTATCTCTGCCTTTCAACAGTCTCAGCTTTGGGTATGGGGTGCACTGACTACTAAAACTCCAGAGGGAGCACTTGGATGCCACGGTCCATGTCCATTCCTGTGTTATCCTGATGGCTGACTTGTGCCAAAATGTGACTGATCATGGCCCTGTCATATGATGGGCGATTTGGGATGCTGTTCATCAGCACTGGCATCAATATCAGGCATGGCAGATATATTCTTGAAAAGAAACGACCCGTGGCGACCCACCATCCATCACCAAAGGATATTTTCTGACGATTGTGTCCATTCGCCACAGAACATGCAGAACAACATCTCAAGTGCAACACAAACAGCTCAGAAAAGAGGGGAGCACGAATGGGCAGAAACATGCACTCCAGGGTGGTCATCCATGGCGGAATTCAATGTCGAGCTGGAGAATACAACACCAGAACAGCAGTTAGTTACACATTGGCTGTGCTGGGACCTGCATCACACCAAAATGCGCAACTGTGCATGCAGGAGAATAAAATTTAGGAAAACTGTACTTGACTTTATTGCATTGTAGAATGCCTTAAAACCTGGACCACAATTGTGTGAGATGTGCGAGTTTGCGCTCATGATGTGGGTTGACTGTTATTGGTGTAGATGGTGCAGAGGCGGGGTACTGAGAGCTGCAGCACATAAACATTCATTTGCAACAATTTCAGTACACTTGCATGTATCCCTCGAAGCTGGAAAAGGCACCTCCAAGGGGAGTTCTGTCCCAAGGGGCTGGGGCAGTGCCAGCCATTGGCTCTTCCCCCAAGTGTTGCTTGTTTTCAACTACATTTGTTTTATTTGTTTATTTTCGCTTTTTGTGTTTGCAAATGTTTTGGTATGGTTGGGCTTCAGCACAGCCAACTCAGGTTAATTCTACTGTGCTTTTGGTGGTGGTCTTTGTCAGTTTGGTAAGAGGGGCTGAATATGTTAACAAGGTGTGGATTATTGCTGGCCCTTGATCATTTGGATGTCTCAACACTGGCTAACAGGTGCAAATTGTGGAACAAACTGGTGGAAATGCCATGGGGATCGGACAATATGGTAACAAAGCACATTGTACCAAAATATACAATATACAAAGCACATTTGTACGTTGTGAAAGGCTGAGGACACATCAAGGGATATGTCTTGAGTGACAAGGTTGGACAACTGTCTTTGCTGCTAAGCATGTTCATATTTCTGACTGAATCTGCCAGCTTTCCAGGGTTTGCAAACAACTACACGAAACTTGGGGAGGCTTCTGTATCATGGCCTGTGGCCTCTGTGGTCTGCATCGTGCAAGGTCTTGTTTGTTAGTTCTGAAATGAACGCAAATATGCAGAAGTACCGGACACGAAATGTAGTACAACAATACCAATTTGTGAGTATAGTTAGAAGATTTGTATGTATGCCAGGTGTTGCGATTGGGGATGGGTATGCTGATGCTCTGGCAAAAGAGGCAGAAGAACTTGGCTTTGAGGTGCGTGGAAAAGCTGTCAGAGGATGAAATTGTTCCCAGAGTAGCAATGATTATGTGCAGTGCTGTGCAAATTGACTGAGGTGAATCATCTCTGGTTTGTTAATGTGCATAAATATTAATATGAGGATGGACTGTCTGGTGCCTGCAGGGTCAACTGGAGGTGGTACAAGATCACATCAGCAGACAGGTTTTTGACATGGCCAGGATGCTGGACGAGGACCTGGCCAAGAAGGGTCAACAGAGGACGTGGACGTTTGCAGCAGAGAGAGGCACTCATCGGCGGGCTATGGATGCTGAAAAGGGCTCAGAAGAAGAGGCAGCCCCAACCCCCAAGAGAGGCTCTGGACTGGCAATGGCGATGGGGTGGCATGCACGTGCTGGGTGGGTCACGTTTGGGACAGATCATGCACCGGAACTTTAGTTTCTTCACTTCCTGTGAAGTCAGAAAGTGATTTGATTGCATTTGTTGAAAATCCAGCTGCTGTTGGCCACAGGTCAGTGGCTTGTGACGCGATCATAGATGCCAACAATACCCTGTTCAGCTGTTTTGTTCAACTTCCATCCTGTGTTCCATTTCAGTTTGTGGAGAAGCTCTGCTTGTGCCAGTTTTGTTTTTCACTTCTCCTAGGTGTACATCAGTGTCCTGAAGTGCTGGAGCAAAAATTTGTGAACCTGTTTGCGCACAGAGCAGGTGCTTGAGCACCTTGCATACATGCTTGACACTGCACAATCTAGACATCAATGTAGTGTGAACAGTGCGAAAGAACGAGCCTTCCCTGAGCATATGAACATTGTGCAGAGGAGTGTCATCAGATACGCCAAACAGCTATACCCAGACTATAATGCCACCGAAATGGATGCCAACTCACAGCTGGCAGCATCTCTAGTTTGCACAAAGAGATATCCTAATGCGCCAAAGTGGCTTTGAGCTGATTCACCACCTCTGTTTCAAAGTGCAGTGATCGTCCAAATGGGCCAGCTGTGGTGGATGGCAAGCAAGGCGCTGAGACTGGCTCTACACAAGTGGAGGTCCACAGCCCTGCAGAAGCAGCCAGATCGATTGGGGGGGATGGAGTTGTGACGATTGCCCACCTGTCTGACGTGATCCAGGTGTGCCAAATGCTGCTTTGCTAAAATTTTGCGACATCAGTTGCTTATGTCCAAATGTGACGAATCAGTGCCATGTGCAGGCAAAGTTCGACAGATTGCATGCTACGCAAATGAAATTCTTGGAAACAAACACAACTGGGATGATTATCCCCTTTATCAGTTTTGCAGATGGCAACACCTGCTTAGGCTCTAAATGATATCTTGTCACATGACAAGAGCGCCTGTGGTGGACTTCACTTTCCCCTGGGGGAACATGTGCATGTGTATGTGCATGTCTATTGCCCAACAAAACGGAGTAGAGAACAAGCGGTCAGCAAACGTGAGCCTGAGTATAAAATGCCAAAATGTAGAATGCAAATACTGGTAATGCTTTGGGCAGGAGTACAGCCATCTCTATTGCCCCAAGCACTCTTCTAGTACTTGCATTTGTGACTTATGTCTGTGTGCTCATATTTGCCTATAGTTCTGCTGCAGTGGCACACTGCCTGCTAGAGTGACTTGGTTCTCCATCAGGTGTCAGCTGAACTAGTAGGAGAGAAGTTGATATTGCATGAAAACTGTCAGCAGTAAGAAGTGTAGAGAAGATTCCAGAAGCTAGTATCCCATTCATCTCCAGCTTTTTGTGCTGTTGCAGACATCATTAGGCTACTCTGTGTGTGTGGAACCTTCCAGCATTCCTCACAGCGAAGCTGGCAATGGGCTGTGGGTCAGTGGGGAGGCCCCCCTTGGTGCAGTGGTTGCACTGTACCCTGGCCTTGTGTATCAGTCGACACAATATAGGTATGGGGTACATTCCAATGCAAATGCAGTACGCTAAAAGTGCAGTACAACATGCTGCTCATCAGTACACACTAGATGGCTGCGGCTGTGCTCTGCATGGACTGGAAACAAAGCTGTTGTGCCATTGTTGGAATTGCACTGGTGGTGAATGAGTATTCGTTGGGCTGTCACGCCTTTGTTGTTGAGTGTGTGTTGTTTGTTCCGAAACATAATATCTCAATGCAGATTGTGATTGTGGTCAAAGACTACTGCCAAACGTGGTGTTAGTGTTTGAGAAAAGTACCTCGCCTGTGTGTGTTGGGCCATATCAGCAATCGCCAATCAAGACAAGTTTCCGCAGGCAACAAATGGCTCATGGTAACGTTGTCCTTGTGCGCGCCGTAACATTTCTCACCTGTTCCTCAGCATGAGGGTAGCACAAGACATTTTGCCTGTTATTCTGGATTCGATATTTGTCCTTGTAGTACTGACAGCCGGTGTCTTTTCCTTACTCCTATTTGGCGCTGGGTGGCCTTTGGAACATGGCAGTTGGATTTCAAATGCTGGGTGAGCTGACAACCTCCCTCCCCACCATTGTCGCCGTTACCATCTGGACACAAGTGTTTGGCTGGTTGAATCGGTTTACCCACCAGCTGCTCATTGTCAGCAGTAATGGCTTATGGTGTGGATGCCGCAGGCACATTCCCAACTACCCAAGGGTAGACATGAGCAATCCCTACCTCTTTGCCAGATTTGACGGGGCCGTGATCGATGCAAAGCCATGGGGTCATGGCCAGCTGTCTTTGGAGCATGCCTTTCCTGAAGCACCCCAGACTGAAGCGGAAAGGGATCTTGAAAGGCTCCAGGTAAGTACTTGCTCCTCTTACACATGCTTATCCATTCATGTGCTTCTCCTTTTGAAGGTAAAAGTAGACATAGACGTTTTTACGTTTGGGTTGGAAATTATGAAGTTGTAGTATTGGTGGCATCATGAAATCTGACATGTATTCCTGTAGCTGTTGACAGGGAAGTGTCGTAGTACTACTCTGGTGTCTTAGAAGCAATGGTAGGCATAATCCCACACATGGTTCACTCCAGAGAATGCATGGTCACTTCATCTTTGGCAGAATTCCCTCGTGCTGGAGTTCATTCATTGTACACTATATGAGAAGTAAACAAAGGGCCAGCTGGCAGGTTCATGAACCTGGATTCGAATGCGTCCTCAGACCACCCAGAAAAATTATTGCTGCCAATCCCTCTCAGTGCAGAGCGTCCCCTTGAACTTTGCTTTATTGTGAGTTGAGTGTGGCATTGGATGTTGGAAGGCAAGTGGGGCCAGTTCACGTGCTGTATGTTGTGCGACTCTTACACATTGTCATTACTGCTTGTGATCGATTTTGGGTACTGTGCTTCTGCCCAATCCCTGCCCCTTCCCTGTGCTCCAATATGTCAATCCTTTCCCCCAGTGGTGGCGCCTACCCGTCCACCTTTCTGCCCTTTCTTGTGCTGAACGGGCTTCCATGCCTTGACTGCAGGGCTGCCACCCACTCGCCATGGGCCACTTCGCAAACCACCCAGGAAAGGGAATGCGCCCCAACGTCATGGTTGCTCCCCTCGATCTGTCCTTCTCACCCACCATGCCCAACAAACACAGACGCCTGCGTGCATACATCCCCAATCTTACCTTCTACGAGCGTGGCACAGAGCCACGGGTCAGCGACGACATCATGGGCGCGGTGCTGATCGCCCTCAGAGATTTACGCGATGAGGAGGTGTTTCTGAACTATCGGCTGACGCCTCATGTGTCGAGGCCGGAGTGGTATGAGCCCGTGGATGTGGAGGAAGAGTGGCGGAGATGGGCCTGATTTTGTGCCCTTTCATTTAGCTAGCTGGTGGATACAACAAAGTGTTATCAATTGCAAGACAATCGTGCACGTCAAGAAGCGCGCTCTGAAGCATCTCGTCTCGTGGATGCGGAGGACGCACATATGCTGACCATGTTTCGTTTTATACCTTGAAGCACTTCGATAGTGTCAACTGTTGTTCTGGCATTTCCATCCGAATCAGACACAAGTGATCAGAAGATGTTTCTAATATTGATCGCATGCATACATCGAATGTACAATTCATGATTCCTGAAGTATGGACTGATGGGCCCCCTCTTGAGGCTAGAGTGGGGTGCAGATACAGGACTGATTGGCATGGAGGTATGAAGAGCTAAACTGCATTGACAGCTTGCAGAGAATTCACATGGGTGCAAGGGTGCCGACCAATGTATCGGTGAATCGCTGCTAAATGCCAGGGGCTTCGCCAATTGCACATTTAAAGATGGCGATAAGAAAACTGGTATGGGTTTCGTTCCTGCCATTCAACACATTGGTGGACTTCATCTCCCCACTCGAATTAGAATTGGCTGTGGCTGGTCCTGAACCTGCTGTTCGAATCGCCCTTTCAGTCGAATCAAGCTCCGATTACTTCGCAGCAGGTGGCAGTCGACCCAGGGCTTCCCGTCACCGCCGGCTGTTCGCAGATGCAAACCGAAGCTGCTCCTGTAGTTGCGCAAGCGGATGGCCACCCATGTGCAGGTCAGCCGCACGCCAGGCGCAACCGAACTGCCACATTGACGCAGCGATTGGGGATCCGCAGATGGGTGCCCGTGTGGGTCGTCGGTGAACGCGCTGCCCTGCTATATTGTCCACCAACGCATGACTGTCTGGTTCGCCGTAGAATTCCACGGTTCCTGTTCCTTGCCGGCGTCCGAAGCTCGCCTCACCTCGCAGAGGCTTCTTGTTTCTTGTGCCGAGCGGAGGGATCCTCGGGCAGCGGGTCCGCGCTCTCCGTGTGGATGGGCGTGCGACAACTTGACATTGCCGCTCCCGAGGCACAGCGCCATGAATGACGCGACAGCGCCTCACACGAACAGCCAAACGAGACTCACGCTGCCGGTAGTTGCATGCACATGTTCTCATCGCAATGAGCCCATGTGCATGTTGCTGCCGGCAGTCTGCCGATCAACACACCAAAAGTGCGCCCCCGCCTGCATTTGATTTCTGTACTCCGTTAACTCAACGGCCGACCGTCTTGCTCGATTGCTGATTGACGCGCTTGTTGGTACTGCCTTGCCGCTCCAGTTTGCCACCGAGGGGCCGCGCCAGTCCCTGGCAGACCAGAAATCGGCACACAGTACACGAACCTGCTCGGAACGCGACAATTCACGCCCGGATGCGCAGTCACATCCACGAGGCAGTCCCTCGCCGGCCACAAGTGCGCCGGGGCCGCCAAACCCGCCCACCAAACCTACCATCATCAACCGTCATACGACGTTCCGCGCACCAAAATGACGTTGGCTCCCCCCGCGGGGCCGCATCTGGATGCCGGGAGGCGGACACGCAAGCTGACGCTCGGCATAACATCACCACATCAGGCGCCGACCTGACTAGATTCAAGCCATGCTCCTCGGCCCATGAAAGGGCCGGCGCACGTTAGCTGCACCGCAAAGGAACCCGCCGGGCACGCACCCCACCGCGGAGGGCCCAGGCGACGTCCGGCACTGTCGACGTCCAGCGGTCTAAACTGCTGCTTCCTGTGGGGAAGTGCGTGCAAGTCGACCCAGATGGTGGCCACAGTGGCGCCATGCTTCCGCCCGGGCCCGTCCTGGCGTCTTCTTGTCCTTCGCCTGGTTCTGGCCCTCCTGCCCGCAGCGTCGGTCGCCCAGGAGGCGCCCCCCTCCAGCAGGCTGGATGCGTTCAAGCGGGCACAGCGCGAGGCCACCGAGGCTGTCGGCTTTGAGGTGGAGCGGCGCTACGCGATGTTGAGGGAGCTGGTGACGCCGGAAGTTTGCGCGGGGGAGGCGGCCTGTAGCTACCACACCTGCGGGGAGGACTTTCCGCCGGGGCAGTGCATGGACGTCGGGACGCCGGAGAGGCTGTCCTGCGGCGGCAGGGACCCCTGCGGGCACATCCAGGTAGGCGGGCGGGGCTTTCTGCCGTCGGAAGAAAGTCCGAATGAAAAATTGAGGACTGGTTTCGGAAGGGACAGGGCGGGGCGCCCTTGCGCCTAGCGGGGTATTGTGGGCGTGCATGCATCCAAACAATTTTTGTGGCGCCTGTCGCGGCTGCTGTCGATCATTGAGAAATCTCGCTGGCGGGTTGGGTGATCACATCGGCTTTGTCGGGATTGTCGGCAATTATCATCTGGGCGTGCGTCTTACGAGAGTTGGCTCGCGGATAACGACAGTCCCGACCGGGGCAGAGTGCGGCAGGCGAGCTATTGATCTCGCCACACTGGCGCCCGTCCGAGGCTGTGGCCGGTTGTGGATTCCTTCTTTTCCGTTGTGCGCTTCCGCCACTGGCACTGGGCAGCAATGGGTTCGGGTCCTCCAGCCTGGGAAGTTCCGTTGGGCTGACGGACGAGATCCAATCCCCTGGGTTTGCCGCTTCGCCGCCTCGGGGCAACCCAGGGGCACTTGGCGTGGTGCCCATGGCGACTGCCCTCCGGCCATTCATCAGGTTCCTCCCGCGTGCTGCGCGTTGGGTGGCCCTCCTTCGTTGCCTCGGACCGCACACAGTACACCCTGTCATCCTGTACATCCGGTGCACCCAGTACACACGGCATCGCTGAGCGCATGACGGCACCACTTGCCCGGTTGGCTTTCGCTGAGTACAGGGGGCCATTCGGGTAAATTTGACCTCCCTAGACTAGATGACATTAATGAGCCATCCGCTTTGGGCTTCAATGCTCGTATCGCCGCGAGAAATGACGGCAATGACGGCAAGCGGAGCGCTGCGTGACGTCGTCTTCTGCGTGGGGCTGGCAGGCGGCCCTGCACAGACGACTCGGATCATACATTGTTCGGAATTCACATTTCACAAACCTTCCCGGGGCTGCCCTCACTTGTGTTTCGCCTTTCCACACCCCTGGTGAAACAGGCAGAACGCCATTTAAGAGGGCGTTCAAAATGGCCGTTACAAGGCCGTGGGAAGGCTAGCTGGGAGGGCGCTGTCGCAATAACTGCTCTGAGCGCGTGTTGCCAATTGGCCGACAGAAGCGCAAAGAACATTGCGAATCCCATGATGACTGCATCACGTGGTGCACTCTAGCGTGCACGCTAGAGCGGCGCGACCTCTGAGACGACAGGTTTGGCGTCCTGCGTCCGATTGCGGTCGCAGCATGGATCGCAAACACAGGATTCACCCTCGGAACCGCGTCCCCGAATGGCAGTGGGCCTCACCGTCTATTCCTATGCAGTTTCGACTGAAGGCTCTAATCCTGGGGTGGCATAGGGCTTAGCGTTGACTGCGAGTGGTAGAATACTTTTGCGCCGACCATCAACTGACTGATCCCCGATCCCATGACTGCCTTCTTATTGCTGTACTTTTCCGCCCGCACGTGCAGCCGAGCGTACCTTTGGTACTTGCTTTGGTTCGTCTGGGCAGATGCGACAAAGGATCTTGCATGTCCCAGGCGACAAGATAATATGCATTCACGACTCAGGTACTGTTTGGCCGGTTCCAGGTATTGTCGGCACCGGATACACAGAGCACTTAATTTAGAAATGAGCTACACAGCCTGACTAAATGCATGCTCGCAGTCTCGTTTAGTTAACGTTCTTTTTGACCACGTCCCACAGGTCCACCCAAATTTGTCAGGAATCCGCACACCAAATAATGTTCAGGATGAGTACGCCGCCCTGGGTCCGGACCTCGTGACAGACGTCTGCATGACTAAGGTGCGTCGGGGTGAAGTGCGAACTTTTTGGCGCTCTTCCAACGCTGTGATCCGATCGGCTTTGCAGCTAATTTGAATTAGTGAAGACGGTGTGACGTAAGCACCGCCTATGGAAATGGAATTTATAATGGAATGTAAATGGTGCCAATTGCGATGGCAGTTTGGGAGTTGATCTTGCCGATAAACAATCAATACTGAGAGGCAACATGTTTATTATTAGGAGAATGCAAATTTGGGGATGCAATGCAAATGATGAAATCTACCTAATAGTTGGGTGATTTTTTGCTCAGGGGATGGAGGAGACTTTCAAGATGGCGACGAACTACAGTGGCCACTTCGTCCCATGGACCTACTTTGCCTCCGCCACAACAGGCCTAACGAGGTGAGGTATTTGAACTCAAATCTAAATTTAGACCTCCAGAGAAGTAAAAACACATTTTGGCGATACGCACCCTACACGGTGTGCACACATTTGATGCATTTTGGGCTGTCCAATTAACCAGTTGTTTTGTGCAGACAATGGCCGCTCAAAGCGGCTGCCCGGGGAGAGGAGTTCGGCGGGAAGTGCGAGCCCTACGATCCGGTACTACCCACGCCCCTGCAAGGAGCAGGCTTCGGCTCAAGTCGACACTTTCATCGACACAGTTGCCTATGACAAACTCCTGTTTGCGTTCACTCAATGTTGGATTTCCGCAGGTCTTGCATCAGTAATCCCATGCGAATATTGCCACTTGACCTGAAAGGCAAGAACGTAGCCCTTTCTTGCCTAATCGGTAATTTGGTGGCCCAGCAATTTCTGCATTCGATAGCCATTGACTTGCGCGGTTTCATTAGACGCGCCATGGTGGACACCCCAAGAAGGCGCTGATGCCATCTTCTTATCGATTGAGCAGCACATATTGTTACTGAATGTCCAATCAAAATGGGCAGCTTGGTCAGTAAGGCCTGACTGATGCCATCCGCTGAAGCGACGAGCCTCGGAGACATGGAAGCCCAAACAAAGACTTGGGAATCGCGTTCCAACACCTCGAAGTTTTGAAATTGTATTTGACGGTTGCATTTGCAAGGAATCCTCGCATTGTATGCCGTGGGGAGACGCCGTTACATTAGGCAAAACAGGACCAAATAATGCATGGTCAAACGTGTACAAAGTTCACGGGTTTAGGTTATTTTCGTGTCTTTAGAGTGCATAACACTGATGAAATGCATACATATTTGCTTTCAAAAAGTGTTTTTAATCCTTTTGTGCTAGTGTTGTCGTCGCGAACTTCCCGCATCAAGTTACGAAGCTATAGCCATTCAACGTGTACTTGCGTCTGGCATTGTTGTAACGGAGCTGCCATTGGGATGTGAGCGAAATGCAGATAATAATAGGTTAAATATGTATTATATATATTAAAAAATACAATTTTGAGAAGTTCTCTGACAATGTATTCCACCCTCCTCCGCTCTGCGAGAGGTAACCACGGAGGAAACTGCTGAACTATTGGGAAAGACATTGGGATTGCAATGAACGTGCGTCTTGGAAGCCAATTGCTTTAACAAATTGACGATTTCATTGCATGACACTTCACATCGGTGAGTTGCACATTTTGCGCTGATGGAACTGAAATTCCCCTGCACAGAGGCTTAGGGGATGGTACAAGATAGCCACCTCCCAGCCAAAGAATGTCATCGTCGTTGTCGAGGCCTCAGGTGAGCGACGTGCGTCTGGGGCATGTCTAAACAACATGGAGGGAGTGTCATGCATGGTTTCAATCTGCAATATGCGTTCACCCGTAGTCCCCGCCGTCGCCTGCAATTTTCAATGGCGCCGTTTTCTCTTGGCGAAGCCCCTTCTAGAGGATAGCAGCATTCAACTCCCAGCGCCAGTCTGTTCGAATTGCCCATTGCAGATGCTGCGAGATCGCGTATCGAATCTTGCGCAACACTTGGGGTGTTTCCATTTTATACATTTCTTTGGAGTACTTAGACTGCGTTCAATTGTTGCAGATAATGCGTTGGTAATGGAAAGCGTGGTCAACGCTTAACCAGTTAACAAAAATTGAGTGTAAGCATTTGCTAGTATGTTGCGAAACTTTTTATGGACAAATTGAATCGCATATATCTTGACTATGTTTCTGTCGCCACATTGTTTGTAAATGGTTTGAGCGCATGTCGCCGAGTTCACTGGTTCCCAAACTGCACAGTCCATTTCGTTTGCTTCTCAAATTCGATCCCGGTATTGTAGCACGGGCAGTATTCAAACGTCCCTTGGTGACATTAAATTCAATGGTCTGTCGGACAGAAAAAATGGGTGCCAAACTCAACATAGGCGACGGAGACGAGGGGAGCAAGAAGCGCTGGCACGCCGTTAAAGACATTCTCGTCAATTTCATGGGCACCCTTGACGTGGACGATTACTTCAACATCCTCGTTTTCAACAACGCCACGAGCGTCCTTCTCAACAACGCCAGGAATGAGAGCACACTCGTCAAGGCCAGCGAGCGGAACGTGGGCGCCATGATTGAGGAGCTTGAGAAGGTCGTCCCTGCGCACGGGTCGGATTCGGGCGCCGCAATGAACGAGGCGTTCGACGTGTTTGAGAGGTCCTTCAGGCCGGAAAACGACCACCAAGCGTGCAAAGTCTGCCAGAAAGTGAGTTGCAAATGCTTGAGACGAACCGCATACCCTTCAATGAACAGTGGGATTGATTGATCAGTCAGCCAGTCGATCTGCCATGACGAAGTGGCGAGCTCTGGTACCTTGGAAGGCACAAGGCGGGGCACGACTGGTTTTTATTCTTCAATGAAAATCATGATACTGGGCTGGAGAGTCCATAGTTCAATCGCTACTGGTTTGTAAAGGCTGGAGTTTGGCCAGGCCTAAGCTTAGGTTCTGGTTTGCCAGAGGGTCCCTCTCGTACGGCAATCACCCAAGAAGCCAGGCAGTACATTTGCTAATGCATTCATTGACCATTGCATCAATGGGGAATCCGATTATAGCCTTTGGCATCAAGTTGAGGATTTTTGATCACGCTGTACAAATCCACCATTACTATGCATCCGCCATGCATTTTTTAACTGTTCTGGAAAATTGGCACACGGGTATATTGGCATCCTAAAGACAAGCAGCCTTCAAAGTGTGGAATGGCCACATTCTCACTCTTTGTGCGCTGTTGTAGCAACCGCAGTGGAAGATTTTCAGAGGCTGAAAACTTCTCACATATAAATGTTTGCCGGTTTGGGTGGTTTATGTTGATGAAAATCGTACATTTGTGGCGCAAACCCTACAGGAAAAAGCCAAAACGCTGTGCAATTGTCACATACTACTTTATTTCTGTTTTGGTGCCCTCTGCTGTCTCGGCTATTGTGCAGCTGCGCAATCGAAGGGATCAGCAACGCTCGCGTGCCCGCTTGTGTCACCTCCCAGATCATCGTCGTCATAAGCGACGGCAGCCCTTGCACCCTGCGGAACCAGAGCCTCTGCTTCGCGAATCGCCCGGAGTCGGCAGCGGCTCCCGGGACGGGCATGATAGAGCGCAGCCTGGACGAGGTGGAGAGGCGGCAAAGGAGCATTGAGGAGGACTCGCAGCGGGCAGCCATCTTCACGCTCACCATGCTGAGGACGCAGGACGACGGGGACAGTCTGCCGCGACAGATGGCGTGCCGGAATCGGGGCGTGTGGTCAAGGATCGACGGTGGGCTGTCGACAGGGCGGAGAGTTGTGTGTGGGGTGGGGGGGGTGGGGTGGGGTGGGGGGGGGTGGGGGGTGGGGGGTGGGGGGTGCAGGATATAGTGCTTCATGCATTGGCCTTGTGAGCGTTTTCGCCCATTTGGGAAACTGAGGAAGTAGTGAACTTTTGACGATGTTTGGGCTGGCAAGTGGTCGCCAACTCTACACTGACTCAACTCGATCTTGGGTCGCCATCATAGTAAAACACAGATGATATTTGAATTTCCTTGCACATCTTTGCAAATCACGTGTTAGTTCCTCCCTGACCAGCTTGATTCGGAATCCGTGGACTGTATTGGCTGCCGCCTGTTTTGAAAGGCTCCCTGGGTGTGCGACACAGGCCAGAAATCGCCGCTCAACGACCTGGCCGCCTACTTCCAGTATATCGCGTTCTCCCGGGAGCAGTTTTCAATAGAAGACCAGTTTTTGTTGTCTCCGCTCTACGAGGACGCAAGCGGTCTGGGAACCATCACGACCGCCACTTGCCCAGTCTTCATCAGCCCAAGGTCAGAGAATTGAAAATCGATCAAAGAAAATCAGTATATTGCGTAAAATGAAGTGAAATTGTTCATTATATACTACGTAATAATAACTTTTCTCCAATATAAAACAAAAGCAAACAACAGTATAAAATACAAAGAATAAAGAAAAAGTAGATTACATTTTAATCACAGGAAGAGTGCATTCAAGAACTGCTCCCCTTTTTGGCAGGAGAGGGGAAAGATCAATTCAGTTCGTTCCCGTATACTGACATGTCCAGCATTTGTACTTTATTTGTTCTTGATATCAACTGGTCTTTCGCACTGTCAGCAAACCAGTAATGAAACAAAGTATAAAATTTAAAGCATTTAGGCGAACTGCACTGTGTGGGGACGACTTGCGATATGGCAACAACACGTCCTGAAAATAAAAGTGCCAGTAAAGGTTACTTCTCAGTGTGTTGGATGTCTCATACCACCTAGCCGCCCCACAATTCACATGGCGTTTGAATCAACAGCCGCGCGGAAAATTCCATGTTAAAATAAAACAATTTCACACATAAAATGTATATTCTAGTTACTAACAGTACTTGACATTAGCCTTCCCTGTCAGACCTGACGCCAGATGGTGGCTTCCGACCCTGTGTGACCCGCTGCTTTCAAAGGTGCGCGAATGGCAAGACGTCCACACAGAGGCTGCTTCTGGGCGTAGTGGCGAAGGACGCCCCCATCGCAGAGCTGCGAGACAAATACGGTCTCAATGAGGATCAGATCCGAAACGCCATCAGGAATGATCTGACAAACGCGCGGCGATGCGACGGGAACTACGACTACGGCAACTGCAAAATGCAGGTGAGAGGCGGTTGGACTATTTTCGATTGATTGATAAAGTTGTGCAGACAGGCTTGCACTGCGCTTAGCTTATAAATGGAAGGCTGGCCAAGCTCGGAGCTGTTCCAGTGCAGTGCGTGTGCCGCGGGAGAGATAATTCATGCACTCGCATGGAAGGGTGGTGGGCCCTTTCAACACGGAGTTCATACCACAGCGCCCATGGATTATATAGAATGAATCCGCGGCAACAACCTTCAATGAATCAATTAAAATACACGCTTTGGTTCAGTTCCAAGGCATGATGCATCCAGTCAGCACAACCGAAAGTCTTGCAGAACTTTTGTAAGTTAAATCATATTCTGGATAAATAAATTTGCACATGAATTACTATGTGCAGCTCCAAGATAACTAAGAGCGCGTGACAGGGGAGCCTGTGGTAATTGTGAAAGCGATGGTAGTGATGATGGCTGCTACAGCGAGGATAGGACAATGTCTCCCCTAGCGCAGAAATCATCGATTCATTGCTTATGGGAAGACAGAGAATTTCGGAATTCAGGACTCTCACAAACAATGTAGGTCTGGTGATAAATGTTTGCATTGCACCGTATTTTGACTGAGCGGCTAGAAAATTCATTGACAATAGTGTATTTTTACCCACCGCGTGGTTAGCTATTTGGATGGTGAAATTTGGCTTAAATTGCGCTGATTTGATAGTAGCAGCCTATAAATTATGCAGAACGCTTTGAAATCGACCAGTTGACGTGACGTTCACTGATTTGGCATCACTTATTGTGGGTGCGGAGGCACCCCTGAAGCGGAGGGCAAACGGACAGACACTCTTCGTTCCCACTGCCCCAATGCTGAGAATTGGTCCGGGTATTCCGCAAAACGGTACCCAAAAAGGGCGCTGTAGGGATGAGTTTTCGATTGCCATATAGAGCAATTCAATAGATTCGAACTACGCCAGAATCTTCCGCTGATGTGGAAGTCTAATGAAGTCATTATAATCGGGATTCTGCTGCTTCTTCATTTGAGTGGCCCCCCAAGTTTGCGCTCTCGTTTCAGCAAACGGGTTTGCGTTTTTGTCATTGCCATCGAATCTGAAACATTCGCCATAGAAAATACAGACATTAAAAGATGTAGTGCCAATGATCCCAAATGACAAAACATGTGGGTGTATAATTGGAAACGGTCATATCCATGTTGTGTGTTGAATTTGCCACCTGGCAATTGCTGTCCCAGTGGTAGAACACTTGCGAGCTGGGGCTGAAGTTGGCATCCTCTGGATGACTCAGGTGTTGCGGGGCTCCGCGTTGGAGTGCCCCATCCTGCGTCGCGACCCTCCTCTCCCCCAGGCGTGCTACCGCCTCCGGAACGTCACGTACATGGTCAACGCAACCCGCGTTGACTTCCAGGCGGCAAGCCGGAGGTGCAGCGACGCTGGGGGCCGCCTCGCCGACTTGGGAATGCTGTCGGTCGAAGGCAAAGAGGTGTTTGGAGAGGCCAGGCATTTTCTGTCGACGGTGGTGCCGCCGGACGGCGCGTGGATGGGGTTGCAGCTTGTAATGCGGAAATGGGCTTGGTTGGGGTCGAACGCGGAGGTGAGATTTGGGTTTCAATGGTAGTCGGCGGCATTATGGAGTCTTGTCCCGTTGCGCTCCAGCCCAATGTCCGTGTTGGAGCGACGTGGTGCTGAATAATGCGTGCTTTCTTTGCCTGTTTGAAGCCTCGACGCAGAATTGGCAAGGTGCGTTGAGAGTGACGAGAACTGCACAGCAATTCCTAAGCAATAGAAGATGGAACAATTGTGAGAGTCATTATTGCGCTATTACAGAACGCCTATGTTGATCTGTAGAGAAACCTGCTCAGATGAACTTGCCGTGTGTGACATTGTTTGCGACAGCGCCAGAAATCTGTGGTAGTTTTGTTGTCAATGTTGAACGAAAACGATAGCAACAAAGGTAAAGGTTAATGCATACTAATTCATGTTGGAAAAATCACTACACTGAACATGATTTCCCGCGAAGGAGCTGTCATGTTGAATTGGAAAGGCGCAATGGATAATGTGTTCGGATAGGGCACGTTCGGCTCATGAAATTATCATCTGTGACGCAATAGTTCGGTAACGCAACATCTCAAACAACAGCCGGGCGACCTTGACGAATATATTCTCTATTACTTTGTCATTGTTGAGTTGTTATTCTCGTCTCAGGCGGATTTCTTGCAAGATGAGCTGTCGCTGCGCCATCCGGGCAGCGGTGGAAGCTGTTTTGCGGGTTTTATCGACCCCCGAGGCGCCCGAAACAATTTCGGCGGCGAGAATTGCCAGGAGGAGAAGGCCTTTGTCTGCGCTTTCGACGACGGGGAGGATAGCCCGCCTCTCGCCTGTCGGGTGCGCACTGGCAGGAGAAAGATTGTGTGGATGGAAACAATGGAGTTTCTCCAGTGCAGGCATACGCCAGAAAACAGCAGTGAATCCAAAAGAAGAGCGCCGCGAATGTGATAATTAATTGTGCACTTACTGTTTTGTGTATTGAAGCAGAGAGTTTAAGGTTCGAGTTACCAAATCGATCATGCGCAGTCAGGCTATCACGTTGTATGAAAGATGTTGCACATCCAAGCAAATCGAACCGCAGCAAAATGCGACCAAGGCTCGCAAAGCTGCCCCACTTGCCTGAGATCAAGCATTCCAAGATTTTTGTGACATCGAATTCAGTCATATTTTGCCAATAGACGGCGCTCTACCATGTTCACACGAGAACCACGCGTTTCGAATGTCTGTTTGAATTTCAAACTTTCGGACTGATTTTGCATTTGTTTTTCTTCAGGGCGAAGTGGAAGTTATCGATCACGCGGCCCTGAACAGCGCGACGGCCCAAGGTTGCCTGCAGAGCGAGGGATGCGACGAGATAGAAGACATCAAAGCAGGCCAGCTATTTGCCGACAAACGGCAGTTTGACGCTTTCGCTGACGGAGTGGTATGCCGTGGGAATTCTAGGGGCGCCCCCAAGAGCTACTCGGAACTGGTGTGCTGCTCCGAAGAGACGCTGGAGAGGGAATGCCCGGCAGTGCCATCCCCTAAGGTTGAGGAGATCGCAGGCCCGGGTCTACTCAACACGTCCGATGTTCCTGGCATTTCCAACAGCTCCCACTCTCTGGCGGTAAGTACTGGGCGTGGCTTGGAGAATGCCGGCGCCGATGCAGCATTTGGAGCGCAAGTGGTCTATATTATTGGCACGTGTCGCGACGCGAATCTCGATTTGATGGAAGGGCCCAAACTGTCTGTGGTCTTCGCGGCTCGTAAGCCCTATCCCAGCAATGCGCACAGTAGGGATAGGATGCCATTGACCGCATCAGCACACCAGATGGAAGCATCTCCTGATACCCCAAGATCAGCCTACCGGAACGATTTGGCACTAAGGCCAGAATGCTTGGTGTGCTGCAAGACGCAATGTGCCTGAGCAATCGTGAGCACGAATATGCATGGAACACATGCGAGACACTACGTCATTCCTCTGTCCTGAATTAAATGTACACGTTGACTGAGAAGTACCATACTGCGCCCGGTAGCGCACTTGCTATTAGCAACCCTATAAAAAAAGATCATGAATTGGGTATTTTATACACAGCGAAGACCTCCAGTGATCCACAAAACAACGCTTGTCTGCAGATCTGGCACGTGTGCTAGCGCCGCCCGTTTTCAGTGGTGGAATCTGCAATTCACCTCACAGGTGGCCAAACAGTTCTTTCATGCAAACATGGCCTTGTATATGTTGGCGCCAGTCGGTAGACCTATATCAAAAACGTTTGGAGCTGAAGGTGCAGCTCATTTTCCTTTCGTATACGTACCCATCTGGTGGGCCGACTGGCCTTCTGTTCGTGCAGGGAGGAGAGCCAAAGAGGACCAACGCAGTTACGATCACGGGGGGTATCGGAGTCTTGGTGGGAGTGCTGCTTATCGGCCTGACACTGTACATCGCTGCAAGGTACACTTCGACTGTTGCGCTGTCAGCGAACACATTGACTTGCACTGGATGTGGGGCTGGTGAGGCCAATATTCGGTCAATATTATGATAATATCCTGATAATATCCTGTAATTCTGCCAGTATTCGGACCTCATTGATGGCCTTAAAACAATTGGCGATCATTTGTTCAGCACAGAGGCCGTGCGCAGATCCTATGACATGCTGCGTAAATGGCGCTTTACTCATCATGCGACGGGGTTTCACTCCAAGCTCCTAGACCGCACTTCGGATTCGAGTAGGTTCAGTAGTCAAGGCAGGAATTCTTACACGGATGCGCTTTGCTACGGAACACGGCTCAGAGTTGCCCAAGGAATCTGGGGGAGTGCCTTTAAGTCCAGAATCACGAATACAATAGCTCCCCTTAGCTGTCATCAAAAACGCATCCTGATGCAGAAGGAAGCAAGCTTAGCGCGTTGGATACCGTGTTAGCAATGAAGTAGAGCTCTGGCAATGCATCTGCCGGGCACGGCCAGTCAAATTTATTCTATCCTCACCATGAAAAGGGCATCGCCAGCGCGTGTGGTGTACTTGCTCCTTCCTTGTTAACTTCTTTTTGTCCACGCAGACTTGACGAACATGTGCGCTGCGTTCCAAAAAGTGTGTGAGCAAAAGCAAGTCCGGGATGGGGTATGTTGGCGAGGCACACGGTTCTCTGCACCTCACATTATCAAACGCATTTGGTGCTGAAGGCATTGCTCTACAATATTGCTGTTGCTTCGTGTTGTGCACTCGGTTGGCGGTGTTGAATTCTTGACATGCGAGGCACGGCAGTCGTGGTGAAAGTTCTTGACCTTGAATGTGGTACTAAGCTCAGAAGCTGTAGTCTTATGTCCCCAGGACGTGCCCCAGGCATGGCGCATAGACGCGCTGAATAGCACATAGTACAACATGTGTATGGACAAAAAAAGTACCAAATTATGTCTCAATACATTCATTGGTACGTAACAGAGTTTGCGTTTATAAGCTGAAAATTTTAAGGGATGTCTGCAAAATTTACAGCGAAGTACATACATGGATAGGCTTGATTGCTTTGGTGCATGCCGTGGGAAAATGTAGTAGAAGAAAAAGCGAAAGAAAAAGCATTGAACTGATCGGCACCTTTTGATGATAATATTCAAAACACGCAGCTCGCTAGACCTCCTGAACGCAGCACCTGCTGCCTGCGACATAAGTTCATTTAAATTGTATCCACGATACCATTCGGTCCTCTAGCATTGTCAATGTTTAGCGATCTTTTAGACATGTTAGCTCGTTTTTGCGTTTTTGCAATCACCATTTTTTGGTGCACCATCGCCCCTTAGACGGCCGCAGGAGCTGATCTTAGGTGGGTTTGGGTCAGAAACTTCTCGGTAGGTGCGTCGTTTACTAGTTTTGGTTGCATCGACAGCTGGGCAACGTGTACCAATGTCATAGATTCAAATGTAACGCTACAGGAGGTGTCGCAAACTGAAATCCAAATGGAGATGGCTTCAAGTGTTAGTCCCAGCATTACGCCGAGAGGCTGGCGGATACGTGCACAATGCGTGCCAGTGTTCTTATTCCGCTCTTGGTGATGTGGCAGGCATAAGGTCCCATGGATGAGACCCGTCGTCGCGAAAGATGTGCTGATCGGTGGCGATCCTCAAGCCCCGGACAGGGTGATACTGAACATCAGGCCAGACACGCCGGACACCAATTCGAGTGGGTCGGGGGAGATCTCAGAGGAGGGGAGCTCACACCCGCCCGCTTCAGTTTCTACGAATATCTCCGATATTGTGCGAAACGGTCCGTTCCAACCGAAGCTTATCGACTTGCGTCCACCACCACGAATTGTGAGGCATCCACCGGTCCCGGTGGGATCCAGGAACCCTTTGATCTGGGACATAAAAGTGGTGCTGTTGGAAAACGGCTGGAGCGCCAGCGGCGCGTTTGGAGTCGTCAACGAAGGCGTTTGGGTGGACGGCCAGTCTAGGGCCCACAAGGTGGCCATCAAGTCTGCGGCGAGGCTCTGGAGCCAGAGCGATGCTGAGTACATCAAGAGGGAGCTGGAGATTGTGGCCGCCGTGCCGGAGAGCCCAAACATCGTGCGGGTGATCGGCGGCCGTCTATTGCCCACGCCCATCATCGTGGAGGAGCTGATGTGGGGCAGCCTGGAGGAGGTGCTGCACAAGGACACCAAGTACTCCGCGGGGCTGACGTACGGCCAGATTTTGAGCATTGCGTCTGACGTGGTGGCCGGCCTGGAGCACCTTCACAGGTAAAGGAGGGCCGCCTTTGCTCGCTTGCGGATTTTAATGCCGATTCAAAACATTCCATTCAAGTAAGATGTAAAGCAACCGATTCAACAATTCTGTTTAATTGAAATGCAAAAAAGCAGTTCAGCTATCATCTGCGCTCTGGCGCGCATTCTATTTCTTACTTCGAGAGTTCTGCGACAAAGTATGTACTACGAAGAAAGTTCAAAGGTGTAAAAACAAAGGGATGGTTTCCACACTTCATCGGGTATTGGCGCGACGCTGCGTCCTCTCTTTATGGACCCCAAATACTTTGCGCTTCCACAGGCACGGCGTCATCCATTACGACATCAAACCGGGCAACATCCTGCTGGAAGAACTCTGGGACGCCGGCGCCGAGGCCTCGGTGCTCAAGGCCAAGCTGGCGGACTTCACTTGTTCCAAAATCAAACTGAAATGCAGCATCAGCGCCAGCCTCCGCGGCACTCTGGGCTACATCGCCCCGGAGCTCCAAAAATCGCCTCTAGACGCTTTGGAGAGCAGAAAGCGCGCGGCGGCGGGCGCCACCGTCATCGCACCGAGCAGCAGTCGCGCGGGGCTGATTGGCTCCTTGAAGGGTGAGCGCTGTGACGTGTACTCGTTGGGCGTTGTGATTGTGGAGTGCGTCACGGGGACCAACGAGCCCAGCGAGGAAGGCGTCCTCGTGGCGCAGAGGCTGTGTCCGGAGCCGTTGTGGGCGCTGGCGAAGGAGTGCGCCGGCCGAGATCCGGAGACCCGGCCGGAGTGCTGCGAGATAGGGCGCAGGCTGGAGGAGATGAAGGCCCAAAGGGCGGACTGGATCGGCCAAAGGCCGAAGGAGCACATTTGGGGAGCGCGTCAAAATTGACTTCAGGGCTCAACGCAGATTCAGTGAAAGGTGGTAGAGACAAGTGCCGTAGGAAGCACTGAGCTTTGTAGAACATTTTCCCAATGTGGAGTTTTCTGCGCGATGGGGATGCCGCTTGTTTTGTAGAATGCCTGGCGAATGGTCGTTTTTGTATGAATGGGGTGGAGGGTGTATTGTACGTCAATAATGGCGGAATGGCGGAGTGCTGCGTCAGGCGTTGACAATGAGGCGCACGTCGCCCGGTCGCCGCTTCCTGCTGTGCGTTGTCGCTGAGCTCTGTGCCTGATTTGTACTGGGATGCTGGGTATTTTGTGCTTCTGGTGTTGGGTTTCGTGTAGGTGCTGTATGTATTCGTTCCATTCCCCACGGTTGACGACTTGTGTGCTTTGGGTGTCCGGGACACTGGGATATCCCCGTGTGTTTGCCTTGAATGCGTCGGTACATCTTCTGCCCGACAACAGATATCATCAGAGGCTGTACGCAGTTTTGCTCCCCCATTGCCTGCGCTTGCTCTGTTATAGTAGAGATTCCCTCTCATAATCCCTACAAATTAGTCCCTAATATCCCCAATAATTAACCCCCACTAGTACAGATCCAAAGTAAACAATCCCTGGGGATTAGTGGGCACTAATTAGTGAGGGATGCAAGTCGGCCAATAGATCAAGAAACTCGAGGTCAACAAAATGGTGGGCCAGATGTCAAGTTGAACCATATCTGAAGGCACGGCGCCAAACCTCGCCTTTTGCGCATCGCCCAACAATTCCCACACCCCGCCGCCCTCACCCACCAGCCAACTGTTCCGTCGTCTCTTGCATCCACTTCGGGCTCAGCGCCCCAAACAGTAAAGGGGATGTTGAGCAGCGAGCTCCCTTTCGCTCGTGTACCTGGTAGGGACCGTAACAATGCGCCTCCACACCAGCGCACCCCAGGTGAACCAGACACCTGCCGCGGCCGGCGCTGGCAAAAGCGCATTGTTTTGCCAGCGCCGATCCACTGCAGGTGTCCGCCGTCCTCGAGTGATGGGCGCGTATGTGCACACTGACATAACGCGGGTACTCACGCCAAGCAGCAATCAATTCATCCACTTCGTTCACTTCAAAATATCCGCATGTTAGGTTATAGTACGAGGGAGCCATACATAAATTGTGGATAACTTCTGGGATGGCAAGTGCTGTGCAATACACGTAGGGGCCGCAACAATGCGTCTCCATACTAGCGCACCCCAGGTGAACCAGACACCTGCCGCGGCCCGGCGCTGGCAAAAGCGCATAGTTTCGCCAGCGCCGATCGACTGCAGGTGTCCGCCGTCCCTGGATGATGAACGTGCAAATGCACACTCACATAACGCGGGTACTCATGTCAAGCAGCAATCAATTATTCGACTTCGGTTACTTCAAAATATCCGCATGTTGGGGTATAGTATGAGGGAGCCACGCATAAATTGTGGATTACTTCTGGGATGGCTGAGTTGTAAGTACTGTGCAAAACACTACGGAGGGGCGGTGTCGCTCCGAAGCCTGAAGGGTTAGTGGGGAGGAGGGCGGGGGTGGGACGCGACGACCGAGCGACCGGCAATATAGCCATCAATGCCCGTGCTGTTGGAAGGCTGCGGCGGGAATCCGAGGGCGTTGCGCAGGGCGATTGCCCTGGGACACGCACGGGGATCAAAATGTGCACGGGCGAGACCGGCGTAAGGGCCCGTCGAGGTGGCTTGGCAACTGGACGGGCGTCGGGCCGGGCCAGGGATCACAAATTCTGTTGCACACTAGATTCCAACAAGCGCAGCCTCCTCCTCCTCAACATCGTCATCACCATCATCATCATCAGCACATTTTACCTAACAAAAATCTCAGACACCGTTTGGCTTGGGCAATACATGAAGCTGACGGCCACCCCTTTGTCTTGTTACCTAAAAGTTCATGATAGGGATGAACACCCACAAACGTCCGATGCCCTTAATTACCGGCAGGTGTGCAGCAACAAACGTAAATTTAAGTTTGCGTTTACGTTTTTGCGTGTACGTTTTTACGCGCAGCAATGGAAATTTGCGAAAGGATCTGTTTTTTGTGGCTATTTTTGCATTTTGGCGGCTCTTTGCGACACTCAGGTTACGCGATGAAAGAATTCGCGTACAGTGACCAGCCTTTCTCCATCTCCAGCATCTGCAACACAATGTCGACCTCGCCCTCGGCAAGGACAAAGACGGCATGGAAGGAAAACTCGTTTTCTACCCCGTCCAGCGCATCTGACTGCCACTCCCCTGACTCCACAAGCCTGCACGTACTGTTATTATGTACACGAGGCTGTACGTTGTTATTTACGTATTCTCACACGGGAGGGCCGCTCTTACGCGTAAAAAGCAAAATATGTTTTGTGTTTACGGTGTGAATACCAAGCCAGATTCCCGAACATGAAGATATTGAGGTCACGAGGCTCGTTACCGTTTTCATTGTGGTCTTGGGGCGCTGTTGTTAGTCTAAATAGGTCCTTAGTACCTTTTGTGACCTTCATGGTCCCCTAGTCACCTGTTAGTCCGAAACCCATTGATATAGGACAATCCCCTTTGGGCCCGACGGCATAACACCGCAGCAGGCTGCTGTCGCACAGCCGCCGGTCTTGGTCGCTCTCAGATTATCCCGCAGCCACCAATGGCCACTGCCTGGCCTCGAGCAGGACCGAGCGGTTTGAACCCGTCAGCCCGGCACCCCGTACACCCGCCACCCAGGGGTCATGGAGGTGTTGCTAGATTGGGACCACTTTGAGGAGGCCACGGTTATTGGTGCGGAGGACCCACGGCGACACTCGAGGATGACTTCCAGGCACCACGAGCCGGTGGGGCCTCCGGGGGGCAATCTGTTTGCAATATTGCAAATACCGTTCCAATAAGTATTCCACAAACCGCAGGCGCCAGAAGCCACCACCCCTGACGCAAGGGAAGTCAAAGGGGCGCCGTTGACGTCAGTTGACCCACAAGTGCCGCGGCGCCCCAAAGGGGCACCGCCGCAAGCCGCCGCCACCTCGCCACGCCACAATTGGCGCCAGAATCTCCAGCCGCCGGACGCGCCACAGTTGGCGCCCTGGAGGGCGCGTCCTAATGGCGGGGCACAGCTGCACATGTCCACCAAGGGTGTGCCAGGGCCAAGCGCCTCGCAGCAGGCGGGGGTTTTCTGAGTTTAACGTCCCATTGATGCCGAGAGTACCAAAATCGACACAGCGTCTTCCCTAGCATCAAATGCGGTGTTACACTACTGTAACACAATGTCACATGGTAAGCGTGTGTGATGGGTCGACTTGGCAGCTCAACAGGCCACAACACGGCTAAGGGGTCTATTTTGCTTCTTCTAATGATGGGGAGTGTTATTTTATGACTAAAGCTACAATTAAATGCATTAAACGAATACATTTTCAGTGCCCCCGGCCCCAATAGCGCCCCCTTTTTGGCCATGTCACGTGGGGGCGCTATACAGGGACCCCTATGGTATCCGACTTGCGCAAACTCCGGGTACCCTGACCCGTTTTTTTCAGCCCATGTACTGTGCACTTTTTTGTTGTGGCACCTCTCCAGCATGGCTCGGCGTCAAAGTAGCTTCAACGCCAGGGAGGCTGGTCCCCCGAAGATCTAGCAGAACCTGGCAGTTTTTCAAGATCCCTTTTCAGCTTGTTGGCAACGCTTTCCAGAAGTCCAGGACAGTTCTCCAACTGGTCAACGGTGTTGTGTCACTCGGTCACCATTTGTTAGACATCTGTCACACATTCCGCATTGAAAGCAGGGGCAAGTGACTAACAGCGAATGCAACGGCTGCACTTACCACAGCACTTGCCACAACACAAACAACGACACAGTAGTTCAGAGCTTTCGCACCGCGCTCACCCAACGGGTGTTTGACCAGGAGCCCAAACATCGCAATGCCAATTCTACAATTTCACAATTCTTCTAAGCCAATTCTTCTTCTTCTTTTTCTTCTAAGTGTAGTTCCGCTTGAAGCCTCCAGCTCTGACGTACAAAGAATTGAATCCAGGCTGCCTGGACACCATGAAGTAAAGTCCAACAACCATGCCAAACCAACCTAAGCAAGCGCAACCTAATGTACACCCAGAACTGCATGCTGTGCCACGAGACTGCTGCACCTAATATTTTTCCCTTTGTTGATTCCAAAACATGCACCTAGTGTTACCAACTTCTTTGCATTGCAGGCTCTGGACTGCTAGTAGACAGCGCCTGCTTGCCCACTGGGGTGCATCACGTAATCCACAGGCAAGGGTTCTTGGTCCATGTATAGCATGAGGAGGGTACCACCTTCAACTGCACCCAAAACCGCCCTAACTAGGGGTGGTGTTCCGGCACTGCCCGGGCTCATGCTCTTGGCTTTTGCTGGCGTCAGCGTTGGTTTCTACTGACATCATTGCTGGCTTTGATGGCTTCTGTCTGCTGACGTTATTGTTGGTGGCCTCCCGGCCACAAACGACAGCATCAGTAACTCCACAGCATCGTGCCCAAATTGCTGAGCGCAGCATCGCAGCAGCTGCCATCATGGTTCTGTGCAGCTCCCACCCAGGACATCGTCACCTTCTGGCCGCCTTCTGCACACCTTCCAACGAGCTGACAGGCCACAACGCTATCTTCCATTCGCCTTCTGATCAGCTTCCAATGTGCTACCTCAGTGCAGTCAGCACATCCCCGTGGCGGTTTCTGCTGGCAGCAGGCAGCCTGCTGCCAGGGGCCAATGCAGATGTTCCAGATCCTGTGCATAAAAGTAGATCCTGCATGTTGAGTCTGGTCCCGGTTCTTATGAGAAAGTGGTGCAACTGTTCCTTTCCATAGAACTTGGTTGCCACACTATTTCCTGAGAGGGTCCAGCTACTGGGCCCCAGTTACCTACCTCTGCTGCGACTGCCAGACACACCACGAGACTGCTTGTCCTGCGGCCGCTGCTCCTGCCCAGTCTTCATCCTTACAGGGTACTGCACCTTTGTGGGTCTTCCATTCTGCACATGAGCACACTTCTATCTTTACTCCCTGAACTCTTCCCAACGGAGTTTGTTGCCCTGCAAGGGTTTTGCGCTGAACCATGTGTTCCCAGTCTCGTCGACTGAACAACACACTTTTTTGCCCCATTTCTACACCAAAACTTCAAGAAACTGTGAGTTTGTTAACCATATTTCACTTTTCTGATTAACCCTGCACTCAACCACACCAACCGTGCTGCGACCTCGCTGTCCCAGGACATGTGCTCCTCCTGACAGCCATTTGTGCTCTTTATTGTCAGGAAACTGCAGTTCGATCAGCATATGTGCTTTGAAACCAAGAATCAGTTTTCCATTTGCACTGTAACCACCTTCTTGGGAAGAATGTGGACAATGTCAAAGTGCTGAGTGCTAAGCACTGTACCCATAGTGCCTAAAAGGGTGCTTCAACACAAACTTGATGGGTGCTCAATAGAGCGGTCAATAGAGCGCTCAAGTAAACAAACATGTGTTTCAATGTATGGACGTCTCATGGACACTGATGGCCGATGAATCATGGACTTTCATGTACTCTCATGGCTGCTGACAAGTTGGCACTTATGAGCTCGATCGCTGATGACTCAAAGACTATGATGGACTTCTCAACGAGGTGTCTAGCTGTTTGCGTATTCAAATTTCAGGTTTCACACCTGGAATTTGCTCATCATATGTGCTCAAATGCTGCAGCCAATATCCCATTTCCACTCAATCCGCCCCTTGGACAAACGGGTGGCAACCCAGCACTGCCAAGCACCGTGCCTTGCACCACAACTTGTCTGAAAGGATGCCTCACATTCAAACCTCAAGAAAAACTAGAAAACAAAACCTCTGCTGCCCGCTCACCTGAACAAACACATTGTTCCCCGGCAAGGGCTCCTCCTTGAACCAAGGGTGCGACAGCGCCTGCTCCGCCGACGCCCGCTGCTTGGGGTCGTACGTCAGCATCCTGTTCATCAGATCCAGGGCTGCACAGCCCCGCCGCAGCCCACCATTTTCCACCATGTACTGCTCGAGGCGGCTGTCCCGCCGGCCCGCGCTGCATATGCGGATGTTGTTGGTGTTGTCGTGCCAGTGGTGGAGGTGCTCCAGGTCGGGCCAGGTGCGCGTATTGGGGAAGCCCACCAGCCGCACGATCTTCTCCATCTGGTCTTGCTGAAAGGCATTGCCCGGGCTCTTACGCTCCTGCAAAGATGGTGCCGATGTTGACTGGAAGGAAATTGTTGAGTGTTATTTTATGGTGCTACTGCATGTTAACGTATCCCCCAGGTTCTGCGCTCATGAGGGGATGGCATCGATGCCAGGAATACATTTTCATCATGGACACTGTGCAGAAACAAGATCAAAACTACAGTTTGAGTGAACACGTTGTCCATCCATAATGCACATCATTTCAACATCGTGACAGCACAAGATGCTACTGGCCTGTCAGGTACTGTGTTGCAGGTGCAAATATTGTCAGCAATCATAACAAGTTGGTATATACAATCCAACAGACTGTCACCGCGACATCGTCACCATTTTCCAATCTCAGCGGTGCAGTTACAATACGATGAGTGGTGTGGTCGCTCTGCTCAAATAGCACTCCCTCTAGCCGTTAGTCCACACTGAACTCCAAGTGCAAGCACCACCAAAATGCCACTGCCAGAAGAAGAGACTACAAGGCTAAATACCACTGCAATGCTGTTGCACAGCAGTGGCACGCAGTCCCCCACACCTGTCCCTGGAACAGGGGCTTGAGCGTGAGGAGCTCGCCCATGATGCAGCCTGCCGCCCAAATGTCCACCTCTTTGGTGTAATGGTTGGCCCCAAGCAACAGCTCAGGTGCCCTGTACCAGATCGTCACCACGACTCCATTCTCTGATAATGGCTTCAGTGGGGACTGGAATATCCTTGCCAGACCAAAGTCAGCGATCTTCACACACCCGTGCTCCTCGCCCTCACCCATCACAAGTATATTGGATGGCTGAAACAATGCAACAAACGTTCAGGCAACCAGCCTGCGGGTAACAAGTACTTCACAAGGGTAACCACTGTACACCACTGCAGTACCGCATTGTGGTATTGGAGCTGCGCAAAGTGAACGTGAACAGCAACACCCTTGGCCAATGCTCTGGTGCAAGCACAAATGTGATGAGGCCCTGCTGGCAGATCGGACACTGCCTCATAGCTGCAAGAACAGCAATATTCTACTCATTGACATTCCTTTTCTCCTGTTAATTCTTTCTTGATGATTCATGAATGACTGCTGTCATTGACTGACATCCCTTGTGCTCCATCTACGGCAGTGCAACCCAAGTAATGAGTGGCCGCATGGACCCATCAATATATTGAGCACAACAATTCATACACAGACACGTCTGCCCAGTCAAGAGCTGGCAGAGTGATTAGCCATGCTTTGGTGAAACACAATCCATGCAGATTTGCACCAGGCAGAGTTTCACAAACCCTCAAGGGACACTGGAGCATGTTCGCCATTGCCATGAGACAACCCAGGGCCTTTGCACCTTGTTGGCAGTGACTAGTCCTCCAGGCGGGCAGGCTTGCGAGGCATTGAATCAGCAGCTTGGTACATGGCACTTAGTAATCAGTACTTGGCCCTGTGCCCACTCTGCCAGCTGCTTTTTTGTATGTGAAGCTTTGTAAAGTGTCAAAAGCCTTGCAGATGCACATCGTCAGCAAACATTCACTTTCGCCATATGCTCAACCAAATTCAGCTACTTTTGTCAATGTGTTCAATTGAACAAAACAATTACCCACATTCCCATGTTGTTTCGCCCACGTCAACGAATGTTCACACCGTGCACACTCAAGAACACTGCGCCAGTGTACTATCGATTTGCCAGAATCCATAACTTGATAGGATAGGATGTGTGCTGTGAGCATCATCACCTTCAGGTCCCTGTGGATGACCCAATTCTTGTGCAGGTACGTTAGGCCCTTCAGCAACTGCCACATCACAGACTTGACTGTGTACATGTCCATTGGGCGACCCCCTGAGACGGCACGACCAGCTTGAGCACGCCAGCAACAAAGCAACTAAGTGCAGAGAAGGGGGCATCAACGAGACTAAGGACGAAACAGATATGAGAATATTCAAGGAATGAGTGGGCAGATGCCAATACAAGGCCTGGCCTCCTTGAACACTCCCGAACAGTCGATAATGTAGGCAATGAGGCAAACTGAGAGCCAGACTGTGGAGAGAGTGATATGCAAACAACAAAAGAGCAAGGCTGCAGTTAGAATTAACAGCGATGGCAATCAGGTATGTGACTCCACATCAATGACAGGCAGCACAAGCGGACACCAAAGTGCTCTTGCACCCACTGGGCAGTCCTCCTCCAAGGGGTTTGACACATGACTCTCTCAAGCCCTCAGAGAACCAATTTGAAGAGGAAAGGCAAACATGCCATGCAATAGGCAGCCCCTTCTCCTCAGCAGAAAGGCATTAGCACACATCTCCACATCCTGAAGCATGATGTTGAGGTGTTTGATGGCAAACATGGTGAAGCGTGCACAGCATCACGCCATGGGCAGCAGTGGCAGGGCCGTAACTCACCCAGGTGGTCCCTGTGGTATCTGATCATCTCGTACAGATCGTGCTGCGCGTAGTCGAATGCCAGGCACAGGGATGCGTCGTTCACCCCCGTTGTGATGTGCACCGAGTCCAGTCGCACGATGTTGTCCTGGCTCAACTCCTTCAGCAGCATGATCTCCCGGATGGCTGTGGGAGACATCCCATCGCCCGCCTGAACAGATTTGAGACCCAGGCTTCAGTAGTTTGCATCATGAACTCTGCAAAAGAAACTCTGCCTAACGAACACAAAAAAGCTGCTTGCAAGCTCAGACACTGCTCTGCAACACATTGACTGCAACACTCAGGTACGCCCAGCACTTGTTCCCACACTGCACCACTGACTGTTCTTGCTTGAGATTCCCCTTCGTGGCAGGAACAGCTGGCTAGCACTCGACACCGATTGAGGGTAGGTGAAGTGTGGATGGCCACTGATTTCACCATTCACGGCGATCTCTCCTTGACGACCTATGCAGGTCGTCGCGGTTGCCTTGACGACTTGGCAACATTAAGAGGGAGCTAGCTGATCGTGCCATGGCACATGCTGGGCACCAGTTGTGTTGCATTGATGTGGCACCATCATTGATGTGGCACCACCGCCAGGCAGCGCAGGTTGATAAGCTTTCACAAAGCTACGTAAACAGCTTCCTCACCATGTCAAGATCAACTATCGCATCTGCTGCAGCCTGGGCAAGGCACCTCAACCCCAACAGCCAAAGCATACCGAACTTCCCTGACAAGTCACAGCAACACAGATTGTGCCTTTTCTCGATCCGCAGAATTGAATGAAGCTCGCTGGGTCGGCCTATAAGCTGCAGGGCAGAAGGCACGTATGTGGTACAGCACTTGGCATTGCAGATAGGACATTCAAGGGTAACAGACTCCCTTGGATTTGCATTCCTCTCAAAGGACAGATGCAAAGTCAATTGATCCAGCTTGAGCACAGACTGGCCTCCAGTGCATAAGAGTGCCCTGTCCTTCAAGCTGCAAAGACTGAACCTAAGGTGCACATCCCCTGATGCTGTGCACATGCACCATGCTAACGTGGCCAGGCATCAATCTGCTGTGGGACCGATATCCTCTGTAGCCTGCAGCACTCTTAGGATCGCCAAGCACCACACTGCCCCCAGAGCCAATACCTCATGACTCAGGAGCCCAGCTGATCCTGGCTTTCCCATGTCCCCACAGACCACCTCCCTGACGCAATTTGTCACAGGTTGCAGAGCACTGCCTGATGTAGAATAGTCTGGCAAAATGACTGCACCACTTCACTCTCTGGGACAATCAAGCTTAACCAGCATGCGGCAAGGCATACCATGCAGGATGGACAATCCCAATTGTTGTGTCCCATTCACAAGATAAGCCACCACAGCCAGTTCCATGCATCGCAGCACAATGGGTGCCATCAAGGACAGGGCAACCCAACCACAAGGTCCCAAAATAAATACCCACATGGAGAGCCAATACTGCCATTTCCTCATATCAATGGCCGCCTCCTTGGTATGGTCATCCAAAATGAGGCATTCGAAACCCCATGCCCATCCACCACATTCACAAACCCCAAATTTCCCTACGTGCCCTGCCAGACCTTGCCCCCTCCCAAGGCATGGGAGGACAGAGTCTCATGCACACTTGGTCAGCAGGGTGTGGTCTTAGTATGACCTGTTTCTCATTCTCTTCAACAAATCTCACCCTCACCCCTCCCCATCCTGCACCCACCTTGGCCCCCTTAAATGTCTTGATCGCGTAGAGCCGCCCCCGGCTGTCCCGTCCCCTGGCGACATACACCACCCCGTATGTCCCCTCCCCGATCTTTGCCAGGATCTCATACTGCTCCAAACTCGGCGGCGGCGTGGGTGACCTGCCGCCAGAAGTGCCCTCCTGTGGGTATCTCCCGCCCCCCTGCTGCTGTTGACCGGCCGCTTGCTGCTGATGATGAAGATTTCCCCCTTGCTGCTGATGATTATTTCCTGTTTGCCGTTGATGATGATTTCCTGCCTGGTGCTGGCCTGAAGGGATCGCCACGGGCCCCCGATGCTGGCCGTGATGATGTGCGGCGCCCTGAGGGGGGCCCGGGGCTCTGGAGCCTGGCTGCGGGGCGACCATGGGGTGCAGCTGGTGGCCCAGGGGCGCCAGCCGCCAGTCGAACGCGGGCGCGCGCTGGTAGAGGTGCTCAGGGTGGGGGTAGCCTCCGCTGTGCTGGTGCATGGCCTGGGGAATGGGGGAAGATTTGTTACAAGGAGAGGGGGTAAGATATGTTTGCAAAGATGAACAGGATTTTAGATCTGTTTACAAAGAGGCGGAGGGGTTGAGAATTGTGTACAAAGAGGAACAGGGATTGAAATTTGTTTACAAACAGAAAGAGGGGGTGAGATTTTGCTGAAAGGTAAAAGAAGGGTAAAGACTTGTTACGAAAAGAAACAGGGAGAAAAGTTTGTTACAAAAGAAAAGATGGGGTATAGTCGGTTACAAAGAGAAAATGGGTTGAGGTTTGCTTAGAAAGAGAAAATTCAGTGAGGTTTGCCCCAGGGGGTCAGATTTGTTACAAAGCGGGAGAGAAAGGGGTTGTGCAAAGGGGCCCCCCAGCCTGAGCAGGTGTGCGCGAGACTTTCTTCCGTGCAGTGAGGAGATGATTGTGCAGTCCCCGGTGAAATTGGGAAGGGGGCGAGAATTGTTACAAAGAGAAAGAGGGCTAAGATTTGTTTACAGAGGAAGAGAAACGGGTTATGCAAAGGGCGCCCCCTGCTGAGCGAGTGTGCGCGAGGCATTTTTCGTGCTGTGAGAAGATTACGTGGAGTCTTCGGTGCAACGGGAAGGGGGGTGAGATTTGTCACACGCCGAAGAGAACTTGGCATGCAAAGCAAGGAGAGGGGAGCGGCAGTGCCGAGGCGGAAGGGCCTGAACAGCGTGGGAAAACGCGCTCCGCTCACGTGGGTGGAGATCATGGCTGGGAGGGAGGGGATTTGTTAGACGGACGGATAGAGGAAAGGCCAGCGGCGGCGTGGACGCCGGCTGGTGGCTTGTGCCCGCGGAACCCGGCACGGACAGTGCGCAGCATGGGGCGCAGTCGCCCCTCCGCCCGCGCCGAGATAGAGAAGGGGGTAATGGCGGGGCATCGATGCCGCAGAAAACGAGCGGGAGGGCGATGGGGGGCTATTGGTGTGAGCGTTCCCCACCGGGGTACAGCCCAGGAGGAAAGAGGAGGAAGAAAGGCCCCCATAGAAGCACCCAAGGCCTTGGGCGATGTGGGCCATACCTGGGTCGCCCGACGCTGAGCCCTGGATCCCGAGGCGCTGGGCCCGTACGGCTGGCGCCGGGCGGGGGAGGGGCTGCCGAAAGCTCTGTGGCCTCCCGGTGCCTTAGTCTCCCACCGACCGGGGAGACCTCCAGGCGTCAGCGGCGCGCCGCGGTGTGGTGGGGCCTGTCGCGTCGGGGGCGGACCGGTCGCTGTCGCTGGGGGGATGGGCGTTGGCGCTCCGTACGGCCCGAGGGGAGGGGGGCGACGGCGGGGCTGACAGGTTGGGGGATGGGGCGGACCCTGGAGGATGCCGAGGGGGCCGGCGGCCGAGTCAGCGGGCGGGGCGGACGTGGGGTGTTGAGGGCCCACCGCAACTGCGCGGTTTTTCTCTGTCCGTTCCCGAGCGCAAAGGGGGGAAGGGGGGCGTGGTGGGGCCTAATTCGGGATGGTAGGTTAGGGGAGGAGGGTGGCTGGGTGAGTGAGTGAACATCCTCACGGGCAACGTGAAAATTTCGACACATTGGTTTTGTCACGTGTCTCTCCTGAACTCAAGCAGTCAAACAGCGTCCCCTTGCTAGTAGCCTACATTGACCTGGCAATGATTGGCAAAAACACCGCCCCCATAGGAGGGTGGGAGGCAGTGCTGGGTGCCGGGAGGTGTCGGGGGAGGCGTGAGGTGTCCAGGAAGGTGGGTGGATGTGTTAAGATTTGTTGCAAATTTGCATTGCTAAGATTTGTCGCTAAGATTTGCATTGCAAATTTGTGATATCACAGATCCCATCGGTCTTCCCAGCTGACTTCAACCCAGGAAAATACCGCGTGTCAAGCACCGTGGCGACGAGGCGCGCCAGAGAGTCGCGAGCCATGTCGGTCTTTGCACTGCAGAGGCAAACGCGCGCCTAGAGGTTTCCAGTGAACCCCTGTTGGCCCCAGTCGCCAGTCGCCTCCACCTGGTGCAGCGCCAAGTCAGGGCCGCCAGTTCCTGTGAAGAGGCTGACAACATTCCGCAATTGTATTGCTATCTTTGCCTATTTCTGGGCATTTCACGGCATGCTTGTCCAAAACTTTATTTATCCACTCTTTGGGATCAGGGGTCCGAAGCGCCTTAGTATGCATGACCCAATATTAGTACCCACAGCGCATATTGGGGGTCCAATACACGCCTACTAATACCGGATAAATATTATAATTCACATCAACGTCACGTACCGAAAGCATCCGGCTTGAAACCCGAGGGACTGCACGCCGGCCCACAATTCTGACAATTGCACCAACTACTGCTTCCTAGTTACCACTCGAGAGCTCTCGTCCCCGTCCAGCACCCCATCTCCTTCTGATGCTAGTTCGGCTGGTCCCACGTCACTGAAATTCGGCATTCAAATTCGAGAAACCCATTCCCTGTTGCGATATTCCCAAAACACGTTTCCTTCCATTTGAGGTCCATGTGCCAGGAGCTTGCAATTTCCTTGGAAGAGATACATGCTGTCCCGCTGAATCCGCTTCTTGAACAAGTCTGCGGGTGCCTCGTCCGGAAAGTCAATCTACTCATTCACAACAAACAACCACATCTTCACCACAGCAGTTGATGTGCACACTCCTTCTGTCCATGCAAAGCAATTGAAATACAAAACTGAAAAATATTTCACGCAAAGTGTCACATGTATTACAGCATCCATTCGACCCACAGCCATGAACTGCACACCCTCACAGGCACAAGGAGTAATCACTCCCGATGTGCAGCTGTGCTTTTGCTGACCTGAACTGAGAAAATCACACACCCTTGTATCCTTTCCCATATTGAAACGGTGGAGTCCACATTGAAACATCGCTTTATGAAGGATCAGAATAAGTGCTCCAGACCATGCTGAAGAGAATATGACATTCATATCAATCACTAGCAGAAAATGGACCAAATAACAAGTTCTGCGAGCAAATACGTATGCATTTCGTCAGTGTTCTGCACGCTAAAAACACGAAAATAACACAAATCCGTAAACTTTGTACACATTTGAACACGTGTTATTTGGTCCTTTTGTTTCTAGCGAATTAAGGATTGCTTTGCAAGTCTAACAGTTCAATGTCCCTGATTGTGGGTTTGATGATCAGTGAAACTGGGTTGCACCTCTTGCAGCTGTCGTGCATGCCTGCGGTCAATAAAATTGACAGGTCACAACAAGGAACACATACATGTCCATTCATGTGAATGTTTGTAAGAAGCATTTGCATGGAGCAACACACAAATCCACGGTATGCCCAGGCCACAGTGCTCAGGAACCTGCCCCTCGCCAATAATTAACAAACTCAACAGCAAGTGTCAGGTTGAACTTTGGGCTAATATTGGCATCAACACAACCCTGGCAATGCGACCAGCACCAAGTTGCATTAATCACTGGACAGAGCCGGATGTCAAGCAGCCAGGAACCACTAGGACTGACAAGGGGACATCCAGCCAAAAAGAATCGCGTTCCCCCATTGGTACAGTTGCTGCAGTGGCACTATAAAAACTCAAGGAGGATCGCTACGACTGGTACAAAGTTATTTAATGCTGCTTTCACATGGAGATGGTGAAGGGGCGGTTCAAACAGCAGACATCAAGCTAATACCTGTCCCTGAGATATCCAATCTGCTGGTAGCTGCTGCAGGTACTCAACAACCTCCACCATTGTTGGTCTCTTTTAGGGCTCACAATTGCAGCAGCGCTGGATCAACCTCACCATTTGCTCGGGGCAGGCTTCCTTTCCCACTTTTCAAAGATCTTTTTGAGCAATCGACTTCATGCACATCAAAGAATATTCATTTGCTTCTCTGCTAGTGTCTTCATAAGCAGTTGCCCCAGTCACCACTTCAAACATCGTGACTCCAAAGCTGAAGGCATCCGATTTTGATGTGACAGGAATTCCCCTGTAGGTATTTTGAGCTATGTAGTAAGGGGTGCCCATCCCAACCCGGATTGTCGTACTGTTGTTCCCCTCATTTCGAACGGTAGCCCAAATTCAGAGATCATTGCCTGCAAACCACTGTCAAAAACAAGCATATTCCTAGGTTTCACATCTGCATGAACTAGGGGAGGATGTTGGATGTAAATTGACTTCAGCTCCATGTTGTTTGCAGGAGGAGACGACGCTTTGTCCTCCAATCCATCTGTTGCCTGCACATGGAGTGCAAATCAGTTTGGGCCAGATTCATCATCAGCCACCCAGCAGCTATGTAGCCATGCATCTCAACGATGTTTGGATTGCCCTTCAAGGATACCTGCAGGGCAGCCTCTCCAACAAACTTGGCCAGCACCTCGACAGACACATCGCCACATGGTATTTTGACAGCAATTCTGAGGCCTCTTTCATTCCAGGTGGCTGCATTCACAGCAGCATAACCACCACTCCCAATTGCTTCCTGCTCCCTGTCGATCGAGTTCTCATCAATTCTCTTCAAAACCCTGTTCAGTCTCTCATCATGCTCCCTCTTTAAAGCGTCAAACAACTGCTGTGTTGCATCAGCAACCCCACTCAAATCGATTTCGAGGACATAATTCAAGAGTGCACACAAGAAATCCTTGTACTCCTATACACTTTCAGCAGATACCTGTGTCTCCAATTTACCACTGCAAGGTATGTGCCAGCGATCCAACATGCGCTTCAGCTTGGTGCATATATGTTCCACTCCCTTTTGCGACTGGTCAGTCTTGTAGAAATCAGGGATATCGAAATTCTTACAATGCTTCCATAGCAGCCTCCAAACTTTTGCGACTTGCTTGTGGAAGTCGTCCAGTTATTCCCGACGTGCTGGCGATGGTGTTCTGAGATCCTGCACCTTGGCAAGTTGTCTTTCCAGAAAGTCCATCACCCTGTGATTGTACAGCGCCTGCTGCCGACGACCCACCGTCTGCTGCATATCCACACATTGACCCCCGCATTAAATCGCACGTGCATTTGTCAGACGGATGACAAAGCATTGGCACTACTCACCACACACTTCGAGGCTTTTGTGCTGGAAGAAAATCTCAGGCAGTCCAATAGAATGGGTACACAACGCCAAGCCAGATATCAGTTCACAGTGCCAAACTCACGATCTGGGGGGGCTTTCTTCAACCAAAACGGAGATGGGGGCCTAAGAAATACAGATGCATGTTCACCGGTGCCCTAAAATGCTACAGGAACAGAAAGAACAGCACAAATCGCACTCCCTCTCCCACCCTCAGTGAACAGGAAAATGTACAAGTACCAATGCACGTAAGTCTCTATGAGTTCTCTCTAAGTTATTGTCCCTATAGGATACCTCTGCCCACCTCCATGATCTCTCCAGCTTCTGCCCCCTTGCGCCTGGCATAGCTGTGCCGGTCAGTCTCGTGACGCCCCCCTGCGAACAAACCCGGGCGCATAGTCAGCACGTTGTGATGCTTGCTTGCCCTGTTCTACCCTACATTGCTTCAAAAGCAGCCGCAGAGAGCGTGCATCCTAACAGGGAGTGGCCAGTGCATCGTACCCCAGCCTCACCATGGCAAGCAGGCGACTCACACGGCATGCGGCAGGTAGGTTTCGCTGCTTCTCGTCACAGCTAGGTGCTGTTGTTTTAGCGCCCTGAAGACAACATATACATAAGCAACTTACCACTGTCAGCCACCAGACTAGACTTGCCTAGCTAAAACGGTATAAAATGCGTTCTAACAGCAGAAAACCTCGTCGTCAAATCCCCTTGGAGCAAGATATTGCTCATTTCCCTATTTTCCATAATACGGGATTTGACGCGGAAGTCTCCAAGCACAGCAACCGATGCAAAGAAACCCGGCGGGCCCCGGTGCCCAGCAAGAATACAAAGAAATAACAGTAGTCAACAGGCCCCCCCTGGAGAGGCGGAAGGAAAGCAGGAGCAGGTGGGCCACGACTGCCGCGCCCGCGCCGTGCGGACAGCGTCCAGCCCAGGGGCGCCAAAGGCCTGTCAGTTAAGCACCGGGCAACAGATGCAATGCGAGCGCCGCAGGCGTCTGAAGCGCGGACCCTTTCTGACGTTCCGATTTCAGTGCCGTGAGGGGCCAGAAGACCCCGGGCTTGATGCTGCTGATCCCACGTCGTGGGACGCTCCTCAATTCTGGAAGCCGAGGTGGATCCCAAGATTCTTCCACGAAACGATTGGCGAGCAACGGGACCCCAAGGAACGGGAGCCCGCCAACAGCCCAAACGCGCACAAGGACAGCCCCCAGGCTGCGTCTCGGATCTGCCTGGACGGGAGCGATGGCCCCCCGGAGATGCAACCCCTGGGCCAGTATCGTAGTGGGATCGCGTCGCTTTTTGTGGCCGCCCTGCTGCGTTTCGGCGCGGAAGAAAATGTGAACATCAGTTGAGTCAACAACGTTGACAGCCATCTCTGACATCTCTGACGTGGATGCCAACCCAATGCCGTTCCACCTGATGGTTGCGCAGGCCGGCAATTTGCTGGAAGGTGCCTGACCACAGAGCCTCCGTGCTTTGGGTGATGGCATTACCGCAGCCAAATGCGTGGAGCAAATGCATGGAGGTTTCTTTGTAGTGCTCGGCTGTGCAACATCGAATGGTGAGTCTGAATTGGGTCCACAATCCATCGGCGGCGTTAGACGCGAGGAGCTGACAACGTCACCTTTCAAGCGCAGGGCGGGCTTCTCAAGTGAATAGGGTTGCGTTCAATCCAAAAATAGGATTCAAGCGTTTCAATGGCAGTCCACCAGAAGCCCAATTGTTTGCCTGTTGGTCTTTGGGCCCACAAGCACAGAACCATGGATTATGCCTGTTCTATTCTAGAGTAATTTAATCCCCCCTTGTGCGAGAGCGACTGTAGCATCCCTTCGGACAAAATGAGCAAAGCTAAGTACTGTACATGTGCAAAAACTTCATATGGTAACTGCAGTATGCAATTCTTGCGCACATGAAACTTGCCGCAATGGGAACAGTGCATGTAATCAAAAGGCATTGCGTGCGTCATGTGTTTTTCATGCGTGAGCTAGAGGACAAAATCGAGGCCACAGATTTGAAAAGTTGCGGTGCAGCTGTGCAGGAGGTACTGAAATGGCGGAAGGGGCGAAAAATCTGCATTAGTTGATCAATTCAGAATTACTAACGGGGACTTATGCTTCTTTTGGGATCTCACTTTCCCCTCACACCCCAGCCCCTCCAGCGTCCATGCTCACGTCGAAGACAACATGACTCAGCAGCCCTACCCATCAGCATGATGGAAAATTCCAACACAGAAGAGGCAATGCCAGCACTCTGCCATCCCCTCCGGGGGGGGAGCGCAGAACCCACCGCCCAATTGGGGTTCATCATCGGTATAGCCACAAAACCGCGTTCATGTTGCTTTTCTATATGGGTATAGATCGGCATCCTAACCGCGCCTCCCATTGCTGCGACCCTCAGGGGAGGTGCTGACGGCGCCAGTGAGTGCAACGGCACTTGGCGAGCCGGGCAGCCATGTGCCTTGGCTTCGGACCTGCCCAGACGATCCAGACCTTCTGTCACCGTGTCAGCGGCAGTGAACTACAGGTTGCCTAATAACACAAGCACTAGCGTGCCGATTAGAGTTGCACCAGTGCACATCACCAACAGAAAAATGGCGCTTTCAATCACAACTCATAATTGCCAACTCCTGGTTGTGGTGTGTGATTGGCCCATTACACAATAATCGAGGCTTCCCGACAACGCTAATTAGCAATGGAGAATATCAGTAGCCCCTTTGGGAATGGGAACACAATAAAAGCATAAAAAGGGTACCCCAAACGATACACCACCAAGGTACACGCTGTCGCCGGATTCTTAGGCCCATATTGTGGTACAAGGCCGTACGCTGCACACGCGCCGCAAGGCGTCGGCCAAGCCAAAATGAAGCGCCTGTCACACGGCACACGGAACCCAAATGTGGCGCCAGTGCCGCCCACTCACGGAAGCATCATCATGTGCGCATAGTCGCAAACGTGATGCGTGTGTGTCGATGGCAGCTCGCTGAGGCCTAATATCTCAAGCAGCTGTCATCGGGGGTGAGATTCGAGTGAACATGAAAGGAGAGGCCACTGCTAGTACTGTGACGGGTCTGGCTTGTGCGGCACTTGGTCGACAGTCGCGAAGATGATTGAGAACATCGTCGATTGGTGTTAAGACTTACAACATGGTGAGTTCCGTTGTCGAAGATTTTTGATGTCCGCTCCGAGCACGTTGAGTAGCACGACTGCAGATACGAAGACGCCTGCCAGTGCGCCTGAATCGTCGCTGGCGACCGACCGTTGAAAATTGGCACAATGTACAAGTACGTTGCCAAAGAGCAGACAGCCTGGGAGGTAAGGCCCACTTGGAGACTTCGCCCGCCTGAGGGCTGCGTATAACATGTGACTTCAAGCACAGTCGGCACACCACATTTTGCGCAAATGTACATGCACCTGGACCAAATCGCCGATATTCCTCGAGTTGCCTCCGTCTGCAACGGTAAATGGGGGACACTGTCGACACTGCTCTTCCATCACACCGCAACGCTGGTCAGTCTGTTTTCAAAGTCCGTCTTGCACACCGAGAACTCCAGTCCCTTTCCCGTGTCACAAATTTGAGTCCCCCGTGTCAGCAAGCAATCCAACCACAAACAACAATACAATCCCCAGGTCCAAAGAACCAAATCAACATCACTGGCTGCTGCACAACTGCCTGGCGGTCTCCATCATGCCAACGCGGAACAATTTCTAATTTAGTTTAATTTCAAATTTTTTTAAATTTAGAATTAAATCTGTCAACTCCCTGTGACTCTCAATGACTGGCTTGACAGGCCCTACTTTCACCACCCTTCACGAAAGTTTGCTGACCTCTACAGACCTTTGCTGGATCCCTGGCTCACATTATCCATGTCCACCTCATGCTTTCCCCTGGGATCTTGGTCTTGGTCGTGTCGTGCTTCACTTCAAGCTTTACTACATTTCCAGTACGCTTCTCATCACTTTGGCTGTTGGTCAGTATTTGGTCTGCGATCTGGACCTGTGGATGACGGGTTCTCTTGATTGAGTTGCTGTGACAATGGAGTGCTGTGCGGCACCCGCTGCTCTGTCATCCTGTGCACGCGTGGCGTAAGAGCTGCCGTCAACAAATGCAAAGGGCGCCCCGACCAGGGGCAAATCCAACGTGATCGACACTAGAGCTCCGACGGCTCTGGAGCTGTCAGACGCAGCGGTGAAAATCCCCACAACAGAAGCAACCAACCAGCTGGTGGTGCTCAGGCTGTCCATCTCATAATTGCGTTCTCCCCACGGCCATCCACCAAGCACATTTGTAAGTGCTCGTGAGAACTGCCTTGAAAGAAAAGGAACAGCTTAGGGCTGTCAGCAAAGCCTGCATATTCACGATCAACCCGTCCAGCACATATCCATATGCATGATATTCATGTCCAGGATGATATTCATGCCCACATCGTATTCCATGTCCAGGACATGGGGAAGGGTATCAAAACCCCCATATCTTGCCCGATAGCCAGAACATGGGACATTTGACAAGGGCACTACAGGCCTGTTGGTGCGCAAGCGCCTACAATCTGAACCACCATACTTTCCTACCTGAAATTCCAGTCCTCTGGCAAGTCTTCAAGAGCTCGCACCACATCATCAATTGTTGGTCTTTTTTGTGGATCGACTTGACAGCAAGACCTCATCAGGGCCAGCATTCCTTCAGGGCAGTCTTCCGGCCGCACATGACAAGGGTCTTCCCCGGCCAATTTTTTCTTGATGAATGCAACTTCGTGCCCTGGTCCTTTGAAATGCGAATAGTATGGCTGCTCCTCTGTTGCAACTTCAAACATCGTGACTCCCAGACTGAAGATGTCGGATTCAAGCGTCAAAGGAAGGTTTCTGTAAATCTCTGGAGCAACATATCGTGGCGTGCCTGCTGCAGGGCAGAGTATCTCCGTTGCGCGGCTGCTCACTTCGAAAGCTTGGGCGAAATCAGCAAGTCGAGCATGGGGGCCGTCAACTCCGTCGAACACAAGCACGTTCTTAGGCTTGACATCTGCGTGAACCAGGGGAGGATTGCGGCTGTGCATGAACTTCAGTCCCATTGCTGCCTGCAGGAGAAGCGTCCTTTTTGATTTCCATTCTCGTCTCCCATGTAGACACCAGTGGTGCAAGTCAGTTTTAGCCAGGTCCATCACCAACCACCCTGAGGACGTGTACCCATGCAGCTTGACAACATGTGGGTTGCCCCTCAGGGATGCTTGCATGGCGGCCTTTCCCAAAAGCATGGCCAGATCCTCAATAGGCCCATCATTATACAGTTTTTTGACTGCCACTTTGCAGCCTCCTTCGGTCCAGGTGGCCGCATGTATGGCACCATAACTGCCACTCCCAATGCGCTCTTCGAGAAGCAGTGTACTCTCATCAATCACGTTCAGACTTTTCAGCACCTGGTCGTTTTCGTACTTTATGGCAGCAAACAGGTGCAGGCAAGAGGGATCTGCAACCCCACTTGCATCGCCTTTCAAGATGTAGTGCAGAAGATGAGACAAGTATCTCCTGTCCTCATCAATATTCTCGGAAGGTACACGTTTCCCCAGTTGACAAGGGAATATATACTTTATGCCCCAGACATGCAGCACTCGTGCCAACCCATCGCCAATCTCTTCCACCCATGCATGTGCTTGATCCGCTGTGTAGAAATGCCTGATGTCAAAATGCTTATGTTCCTCTAGGAGAGTCTTTCCCTTGTCAAGTTGCCAATGAAAAGAGTCCACATCTTCTTGCAAGGCAGATGGTGGCATTTCAGTGCCTTGCACCAAGGCAAGATTTCTTCCCAATTGCGCCATCATCCTGTGATTGTACAGTACAGGACGTTCCACTTCCTGCAGGGCCTCCACACACCAAGAAAAGCTGTGGGAACTTTTACTGACTGTGACATATCCATTGCAGTCTTACACATGGTTCCTTAGGCATACATACTCTTAAGTAATTTTCAACAGTCAGGTACAGTCAGCTAACTCAGGTGCACAAGCAAGAGGCAACAGTGACACAATGTGTATCTGAACTCCTGCAGATTTGGCCAAGTGATAATAACACAGGAACACTGTTCTGATGACACTGCATTGTTAATATCAATCCCCATCATTATGGCACAGGCCAGTGTGCACAGTCAAAGCTCAGCAGCACTGCTTTGGCCCATGATGAACCAGTATTCATACAGCTGGGCCTGGATGGCGTTCCCTAGAGAAAGCCGGCATTCCCCTGCACAGTCTCTCAATGTAGCAATATGACACATTACTCCTGCTGGGACAGCCATGTCACCTGACCTGTTGTGTGCGCCAGCCATTTTGCGATCAGCATGAAGTGAACAACCATGCTGAACAAAACGCACAAAACACATGGCTCACCTTTGCTTTGGCATCATTCCGCAAACGTGCTGCCATGGCGTCCAGCGCATTCATTACTGCAAGGTGGCCTTTTTTTGCTGCCAACGTGAAGGCGGTGTTGCCATCCTGCAAAGTGAATGGTACAAACTGGCACACTCACCAAAATGAAGGTTACCGTATGGCACTGCACTGTGCAGGGATAACTTGACATGCAAGGAAAACACCATCAGAGGACAAACACATCAGACTACTACACATGAATGCATCTGTGCATTGAGAGTCTATGAGCCAAGAAGCTCATGATTGGATGTGGAAGAGAGGAAGAGCCTTCCTACAAGGTGCCCCCTTGCTAACACAATCCCCTGGTGACTACAGCAAACATGAGAGCCCATCAGGTGAAACAAAACTTCAAGCCCACCTTGTTTGTAACCTCTGTCTTTGCTCCCTGCTCCGCCAATGCCTCGATCACTTTGCATTGACCATTCTCAGCCGCCACCATCAGGGCTGTATTGCCATGCTGCAAAGTACAAATGCAATCATCGCACACCACATTTGCAACTATTCACATCCTGACATTTGTTGTGTCAGCAATAACAGAACAGGATCATGCCCGAGCATTCTGTACTTGGCATCAACACAGTCCACACTGGCAACCCAAAGGGCAAGCAGCACTAAATGAGGGAAATACTTTGCTGCATAATGCCCTGCCCATTCTTTGGTTGTACCCCTCTCTATGGTTGTTACCAATTCTTTGGTCATTCTTGCTATGATCTTGAAAGCAAATGGTTACGCGCTGAGAAGCACATCTGACTTACCATGTTTCTCGCTTCCATATTCGCACCCCTAACTAACAGCAGCTTTGTCACAGCTGTACAATTTCCCTGTGCTGCTAGCATCAAGGGAGTGCTGCCATCCTGCCACATGCACCAAGCACACAAAAGATGTTGCCATACTATATCTGGCACAACTGGCGATGCAGTGTGCATGTGACGTGGCGTCAGATGCATATTGACTTGACTTTGGAGGTTGACACAGCTAACTCCAAGTTCTAGTTGGGTGGCAAATGTATATTTGGACAGGGTGCACCACTGATCTCCTGAGCACATGAGTAGGCATAAAACCTTGCTATTTTCACATCAGCCTGAAGCGATTTGCAATACCAAATGCTAGTAGAACTGGTGCCTGGACACAATGAACACAAGGCCTTTCCATTCAAACTTGCCATCAACATTCTAAAAGATACATACAATCAGCCTTTGAAATGGTTGCCCAGTTCTGCCGAGTAGATCTCCCAATGCGCTGTCAATCTTCACTTCATAGCAGCTGTTGCATATTGGCCTTTGCCAGCTCATGCTGCTTGCTACCCCAGAAACTGGTCTGATGGCTATTGCGATGTTTCCAACCAGAGCATGCAAAGGATGGGCCACAGTGTGGCAGGGAACAAAATTTGCCACTGCATGTTTTCCTTCATCAGTATTCGCCTGATGACGGCAATAATGCATCACGTGCATTGAAATACCATGTACATCTTGAAGCAGATGATCACTGTTCAGAATGAAACAGCACATAGATGTTGGACAGCAACAAAATTGATGTTTTTTCCTCTTAGCATCTGCAGATTAGAATCCAGCCATGCCCTCTACATCACAGGCATATACTATGGAATAACACGATGGTAGAAGAACAACAGTACCCAATTGACTCCCAATAGGGATGGCCAGCTGTGACGATGGCGATTAGCAATTGAACCATGAACGGTGAAAATCAATGCCTTACCCTGTCTCTGGCATCTGTTGGAGCCCCGTTGTCCACCAATACATACACCACATCAACATCGCCTTTCATTGCAGCCCTGTGCAAAGGATTTCGGCCATTCTACAGGACACACCAAGGATATCCAGTAAGCATAGGAATGCGCCATAGAACTACATCTGGGTATCTGAAACAAAGGCTATCTGCAGAACAAAGAACAGAATAACTTCCTGGGTAATTCTATGAAGTCGAAGCTGAAGGCGCATCGAGCAACGCAAACCAAATGGCATGAGATTCTGGACAGGAAGTGCTATCATTCTTGGCGAATGCTGCATAATCTCATGATCAGCGCCAACGCATGGAAACAAGAAAGGGTTGGGCTGCTGATCCATGGCCCACCAGTGCCTCCACCATCGCACGATCGGCTTTCCTTGGTGCAGGCTACAAGGAATTGTCCCATTCTGCATCATACAGTGATGAACAGGAGCCTTGCCACGAATACAATGCAATCTCCACGTCGGGATACAAGCTGAGTTCCGCCATGGTCTTCAAACTGTAATTGCAACTCTGGAGGGCAATCCCTGGGCACATTGCTTCCATTGCATCTGCTTTTCATCGTTGCATTGAAAGCACATAAGATCATCATAGAAAGATAATTGCAATCAGGCACCCTCTTTGCTCACAGGAATTTTTCTGTACAACAGAATGATGCAATCAAGCAAGGACAATCGCGTGCCTCACCCTATCCTTGGCTTCAATATCTGCCCCATTGGCCAACAGTGCCTTCACCACCGCCACGTTGCAACCCTCGGCTGTGCCCAGCAAAGGGGTACTGCCAGCCTACAACACACGTCATGGGTTGTCTCAAACTGCCACTCAATGAAACACTGTCATTTTGCAAAGAATAGAAAGCTGTTCCATCTGTCCAGTGCTGTTTGTACTTTGGAACCAAATGTGAGCTGGGAATGTGTTGCTTCTTCTTGCTGGCATGTACATCAATTTGTCTAGCAAGGATCCTGCATCCTAGCACATGGTTTGGCATCTCTTGAAATACCAAAGTTATTTCATGGTGAAAATCGCTCCTTCCATGTTCAAAAGGAGTGATTGACACAAAAAAATAACTCAGCACAATATTTGGAAGGAAGGACAGATGGGCCAAAAGTTTATCCTTTGTCCCTTGGACATTTGGTATCAATACTACTCACAAAGTACACAAAGTACATTATTACTCACAAAGGTCTGCAGACTCTTGCTTTCTTGTGTGTTGCAAATAAACCTGTTCATTCACGTATTTTTCATGCACTTGTTCACGGGTGAATGCATGTTCAGTGCAAATACGAATGTGGTGTGAAGTTCCTGGCAAATTATATCTATGTCCTGCCAAAATTACTTGCTCCAATATAATAATGCCCAGCTCCATAAGCTGGCTCCAACTGTGCTGATGCCCAGTCATGGATTCCCTTACACTCTTGTCACTTTGGCAACTGGACATGATGACAACTGCAGATGGATACAGAGGCCGTCACTGTGGCTGAAATGTGACATTTCAGATAAACCCACAAGCTGACCTGAACCATGCTTGTCCATTCTCCAACAAGGCAATGGCTGCTGAAACTGTAAATCATATCCAATTTCAACAATGCAGCCCAAATCTCTCCTGTGGCATATGCTGACAGCTCTATACCATTTGACAGCAAAACTAGTGATTCACTGCCCAGGAAGGCACTTTCCAGCCTCCAACACCCCAGCTGTGGTGGTTACGGGCACTCCAACAAGATATTACCCGCTGATAGTGACCATGGTGCACCATATCTGGGCACCCTTCCAGTCATTTGTTGCCGCATTATCATCCAGTGGTTCTGTTACGAAGAGCGGCATTCCCATTGACGCCTAATTTCCATGGCAAAAACTCCTGTTTGGCAGACAATTTGCTGAGTGACATTTTCACAGAGCAGTGCGAGAGCCAAATACGCCAAAATGAATGTGCTGTGAACCGTTCTAAGCCAGCAGAAACAGAAACGAGCGCATCAATTATGACATGAAGTTCAAAATCGTACCATGTCTTCTTCTTCTATTTGCGCCCCGTTAGCCAGCAGCAATTCTACAATTGCTGGATGGCCTCCTTTTGCAGCAGATAGCAATGGAGTATTTCCATCCTGCAACAAATGGGAAGGTTTGCCAACACGTTCATGAGGGAATCCAGGAAGATTTCTGAATTTAGCAACACGAATCTCAGGAATTCTTGTGTGCATCAATACAAGCACACAGGGCACCAGGCTCCTGTACTGACTTTTAGTTGCTTCCCCATTGCATATTTGAACACAGAAAGCACAGCGGCACCAGATCAATGAAGTCCTCCTGAAGGTGCTGTTTTTGCTCCGATGTCCACATTTATGATGTCAAGAAGAGTGGACTCGTCACCCAAGGAATGGAAATCACCGTCCTTACCCTGTCTTGGATCAACAGACTAGCTCCACCAGCCAGCAGCGCTTTCGTTGCTCCAACAAGACCTGCCGCTGCGGTGAGCAACAAAGGAGTATGCCCATGCTGCAACAAACGCCAATGGTACTCAGATGCATCAAGAAACCACATCTGGCACCCAAATTGAGACATGGCCAAACCTCCTTGCAACTGTTACATTGGGAAAGTACAATACAGGAGTTGAAAAAAGAAATCTTCCTTTAAAGGAACACTTCCTATTTGATGTCCTGTGGTGTACTTTCCAAGTGTAAGGAAATATAATGTGCTTAAGATGAAATGCACAGCGACACCACATGGAGAAAAAAGCTGCCACATAACATGGCATTGCGGCTCTTGCGCGATGTTTGAAGAAAACGATCCCATCAAGCAGTGGGATCGTCAAGACAACTTCTGCGCCTACCGAGTTTTTGGTCTCTGTGTCAGCACCCCTGGCCACCAGTTTCTCTATTGCTGCAGCGCTGCCCCGGATTGCAGAACATAGCAAAGGAGTATTGCCATCCTGCAACACAAATAAAGAACATCCAACAAGCTTTACAATGTGTGGACACAACCTGCTTAACAATTCCTCTATCATCAATTCAACATGAGTATGAGTATTCAACATGAGTGTAAGTAAGATCTTTCGTATGCCAGAAACATGATCTGCCTCAGCTCTTCTTTCCTGTGTATATTTCTAGGTCAATATAGAGCACCAGAGCACACAGGCACAACAATGAGGGGAACATCACTGCCACCTGGGAGCCACCTGGGATTCCTGGACAATGTTGCTGAAAATTCCCAGAACAATCAACGAACAGCAATATCTGTGAAATACATAGTCTTTGCTATCTGTCTGTGAGCCTATTGCCAGCAACACATCAATAGCTGCATTGTTGCCCATCTTCACAGCACAGAGCAAAAGTACACTGCCATCCAGCAGCGGAAACAAATTAACCCAGCGGTACTTAAAAACTTCGCCTATCAATCAAGTCAGGCCTACACGCAGTGCAGTACAAATCACTGCGGCAATGTCGCAGCACATCAACAGCGCGTGGAGGAGGGTGCCTGCAAAGAGCTGTCGGTGCAGGGTGGGCTGCGGGTGAGGTGCAAGGCTGGGCAGCCCAGGTGCTGGCTTCCGTTGCCTTGGCTACCCTGCGATTGACCGCCAATTGATTGGCGCCACAGCATGCGATCTCAGCAGCTATTGGCCGGTTCTGGTTACTGCCACTGTGCTCAGCACAAATGGGTGCTGAGGGCGGTCTTCAAGCATGGGTGTGGTGATTCCCATGCACTCGCTCGTGGCACCCACGTTCCCATCGATTGGTGCCCTCAACAGGCCACCTCGATTGGCATGTGTGGGCAGCAAGAGTGGCCGCCCACTTCACCTGCGGGTGATGCCTGAAGGGTGCACCCTGCTATCACCCAGGGCCAGTAGCGAGGTTGGCCTCCATGGGCTGTGACTGTGACTGCATGGGGGAACCCACAATAGTGACAGACAAAAGGACCATGAGCGTGCCTTTCAACCATGCACGCACCACGATGAATATTTCATATAATTTCTGTATGAAATATTTCATATAGATTTCTGATATATTTTCTGGGGTATAAACTGTGTGCCCCTAAGAGAGCAGATTTCCTTTGAAGTCTCTTTGGATGTCGCCCATAGGCCAGAAGCCTGCTCATTATCGCCCTTCTCTCCTTTTCAATCCATAGATTTTATACACTATTCTCCTGTGGAATTGGCGTTGAAGCTCGGGAGTCGCGAAGGCAAGTGTTGTACAGACCAACTGCTCAGCGCCCCTGATGCTTGCCCATAGGTGTGTTGCATGGCATTCACCGACTTGATCTTAAAAAAACGATCCCACATAAATAGATTTCACCATGCAAAATCTGCCATCATTGCCATGCTGCAATTATTGCATCGATTAGCACACCAAGTGGCACACCAATGGATGCACAGATTGATACAACAATTCAGGCACTGTTCATTGCCATTGCAAAAGCTGAAAGTCATTTTCAAACACGTATAGTTTCAACTGCATCTCAAGGTGCCCAAACTGTCTCTATTTCTCCTGGCCACATAAAACATCTGTATAGTGTCATGTGCGTCGAGGATCATGAGGCTAGCATGCCCGACCATGCAACACTGCGCTGCCGAGTTAATTAGAGGACAGCACGCAGCACGTGCACATGTCGAGCCTTGTAACATGCAGTAGATTAAATTATGAAATACAATCAATGGGGCAGCATGACACAATGCAAACAATGATGTGGCAATACAAGACCACATAAGGATAATCAACATGCAGCAGTACTTTCAATAGTGCTTTCAGTCAAGATAATGGCCAAAATGTGCAGCAACCCAAGCGAGCAGATGACTATTGCTAGAAGCTGGGTTTCCCTTTTTCACAGCTCTGTCGCATACTGAACCGAATAGACAAATCAAGTCAAAGGGAAGTATGCACTTACCTTGTTTTTTTCTTCTATCTGTGCTCCCATTGTCAGCAGTGCCATTACAGCTCCAGCGCGATCTTTTCTTGCAGCAAGATGCAAAGGAGTGTTTCCATCCTAAAGTTCAAAGCAAGGGGATTTAGCATATTCGCCAAGAAATGTCTCAAGAAAGCCATCAAGAATGATGCCATAGTAATAGACAGGTCTTGCTTCAAGAACACACTGGCGCCAGCGCAATATGGAAATGTAGCGATGGTCCAAAATGCAATACTTCCCTGCACATCCAATCACTGCAGAACACGAGAAAAGCATAGCAAAGAAAAAAAGCAGAAATGATGTAAAGACGGTTGATACCAATTCCTTGCAATCAGTATCCAGCATTGAGGTTTGACTGTGCTACCTTGTTCTTGGCCTCAATTCGTGCTCCCTTTGCAACTAGTGGCTCTATAGCACGAGTACAACCTTCCTCCGCCACCAGATGTAAGGGGGTGTTGCCGTCCTGAAGTTTGGCATTTGGCATAAGGAAATTCACCAAAGAATTTTATCAAAAAAGATTGATCAAGAAGAATACTGAGAAAACACGTCAGTTGTGCAACAAGCCATATCTTCCTGCCCAGATGATCTAGCACTTGCATTCGGGACAGTTGGAATGCCAAGACTACCAGTAGTTGTGTTTCTGACTGTGCCAGGATCCCAAAAGCAGTAGCAAGCTGGAGGACAAGGATTTAACGGCTGGTTATTCATAATTAGTGTTAATGATCGAAGCCAGTAGCTTGTATTTCAAGCATTACCTGGTTTTCAACATCAATCTTGGCTCCCCTAGTTATTAGTGCCTTTATGGCTGCAATCCTGGCTTCCTTTGCTGCAGACAGCAATGGAGTATCGCCTTCCTGCAAAACAAGCAGACATTGATAAATATGCTCATTCACTGCAAATTTAATGTGCTCAGCTTTCATGAATCCACAACATTCTTGTGTACACAGCATCGTCAAAGACTTCCACTGTTGCAGGTGCAGCAGGGCTTTGCTGCCTTCAGTTTAAACCAATGGTATGCTTCAGGTTCACCAAGAACTTGTCATCTCGAAAGTCAACAATGAGCTTGACACCATTGCAGCAATCACTAGGAAAAAATGGCCAAGCAGCATATGTTCAAACGTGTACAAAATTCATGGGTTTGTGCTATTTTCATGCTTTTAGCATGCAGAACACTAACGAAATGCATATATACATGTTCGCAAAAACTGTTATCTAGTCCGTTTTTGCTAGTGAATGAGCATCTTTCAGCACGTGCACCGCAGTATATCATACCCTTCTGCGTTGTAAGTTAATATTGCGCCTCCTTAAGTGGATCAATAGTCAAAACGTAACAGAGTCACAAAAAAGCGGAGCTGCCAACAGAGCAGTGCCCTGTCTGGCCCCAAACGCGGCTGGCTGCTGGACATTCTGCAACCCACTAGACAAGATGTGGTATGCAAAATAGTAAACAATGGTCTGTCAAACAAAGGAAAACCACAGCACTGAAATTTCAAATTGCAGAAGAAGCTTAATATACTGTGTTACGTGGAAATGTGATCGCACAGTGTCTGGCTGCACCTTGCGCATTTTGCGCACCAGCCTCCGACTACCAGATGGGACAAGCTTGCACTGCCATCCCCTTTGTGGTGGCACAGTTTGGTATCTGCTCATGCGGTCCTACCCTCAGCAACGGAGTCACTGAGAAGATGGAAGGACGTATCAGAGCATTGACCTTGCGATCGCAGGTTGGAACATAAGCAAGGTCCCTGGGACTTGCAAAGTAGGAAGGCTTCCACTGTGGGGACTGCTTCAGCTTGCATTTTGAGTCAAAGCAGGATGCAAAGGCAATGCTAAGCACAGAAAGAAGAACAGAGGGTTTCAAAAACAGTGTTTGTCAACAGCAATGAGCATCAAAGCTGGGATATCAAAACACACATGTTACCTGGTTTCTGACCTCAAATCCTGCTCCGTTTGCTGCTAGCGCTTCTATCACATCAACATGGCCTCCGATTGCTGCAAGTTGCAAGGGAGTGCTGCCAGCCTGTAGTGCAAGAAAAGGGGTCCAACAAGTTCATGATACACCTGCAGCATAAGGTGGAGCTCCCCACCCCAGGTTCAAAAATAAACATATTGCACAAGCGAAGATTGTCAAGTTGAAACAGTATTTTCACTTGCATCTTGATACAACTTGGAGAAGTACAAAGTGCTCTGAAATTCACAGGCGGGTGCAGTCCCCAGTCAGTGTCCCCCTTCTGGCCATAAGCACATCCAGGCTGTGGCAGCTACAACATGCAGCACAGCGAGTGATCCATATACCATACTTTGTCTTTTGCCTCCATCTCCGCTCCTCTGGCCACCAGAACCTGCACCACTGTGACGTGCCCTACCTTTGCTGCCACCAACAAGGGTGCATTTTCGTCACCCTGCGACACATACAAGAATTTACGTATTGTTGTTTTCATCAAATTTATTGATAAAAGAACAAGCTACACAGCAAGACACCTTTGCAAACAACGCCGCAATGGTCTCAAACGGGAGAAACATTTCATCTTTTGTTAGGGGTCCAGTTGGGGAATACTTTATTAGCACAATGCCAGTCAAAGATCGTCACGAAATAGCGCATCAAGATCGGCAGGGCGTGCAGTTCCCACAATGGTGCCAACATTGAATATTGGTGTACCCTTGGTATACAACGTTGCACGTTCAGCAAGAGCAACAAAATCTTCTCCCACCTCATATTGAGCTTGTATTTCGGCTCCATTGTCCACCAAAGTTTCCACCACTGTAGCATGACCACCCAACACTGCAGCCACCAAGGCGTCTTGCATATAATCCTGCAATATATGCCAAAGAATAAATCGGTTGCAAAACTACACAAGTCCTGCACAGCAACAAATACAACCCGGACACGATCAATTAAACAAGTCAAGGCTGGAAAACTGGATATGGACATCTGTGGACAATGCCCGACAGCAAGGAAACAAAAGATTACCAACAACACGATATGTGCTGCAACAAGGGTGCTGTTTTGTCAGCACAGATCCCTTGGCCAGTGATGATGACAAGCCCAACTAGGGCTAGCACACTGACCAGGCAACCAAGGCCTTGACTTACCACTTCTGTCCTACTGGCAAGGAGGACATCTACTGTTGTGCCATGACCATTCGCAGCTGCTAGTATTAGAGGAGTCTTCCACTTAATCTCGCCCACCCATCCCCAAGGAGTGACATCCCCCTCCTGTGGATGATACCCAACAGTTTCAACAAACCAAAGACCTGTACTGTGACATGACAACTGTACCCCAGCAGAGATTATTCATTTGTCTTGGCATTTGCACAAGATGAGATCAACCAGAGGCCTCAATTGTACACTGTTTCATCTGCATCTTTTCACTCATCATCGAAAATGCAGACAGCAAAGCTGGACCAAGGGAAGCAACATTCAGCAAATGCATCCTTTTGCAACCCAATTCAAGGCATCCGCTGACCAGGTCGATGCACAGTAGCGTGCAAAGCAGAGAATCAAGCAAGCTCATTGAAAAACAAATAACAATAATTCACAACAATACTTTACCCTGGACAGAGCATCAATGCAGGCTCCCTTGGCAAGCAGCACTTCTACCACAGCAGTATGGCCCTTTGCTGCTGCTACCATCAAGGCAGTTCTGCCAGTCATTGGGGTTGCCATCTGGATCATGTTCAAAAGATTCTCAACATCTTGTAAACAACAAAAGGTCCACACTGCAACACACTGTCAATTGCACCATGGTTTTGGCATTTGAGGACCATTTCAACAGTAGACTTGGAACTGAGATTGAAGCTGCAGTGGCTGAAAATTAGCAGCACAGGAAGGAAAACACAAGTCATGCCTTAGCCACATCTCTGGCCTCTATTTCTGCTCCTGCAGCCAACAGCGTGAGCACTGCCTGTGGTTGACCACACTTTGCAGCCACTATCAAGGCGGTGCTGCCATCCTGCAACAGATGCAAGGGGCACACAACAAAGTTAACATCCATATCTGTCTGTCCTACATGCCCTGTATCTGACTGTCCATAATTTATGCATATGCCCAGAACGCAAAAATTTGCAGAACATATGACAGTAGATGTGTTCAGACTGCAACACAGTGCATCATTCGTAGCAAATCTGGCATCCATGGTTGGAAAGAAATGTGAAAATGGGGACATTTTGCGCGACAGTGTGGCTTGCTGACCACAGAAAGTCTACAATCATGACGCTCAGCTGACTGAAAGAATGCAAGAGACACAAAACTCTGTAGAATTTCATAGAAATGAATGCATGCCCTACCCTTCTGCGAGCTTCCATCTGCATGCCCATGGACGCTAGTCTCAATATTGCCGCCACATGGCCTCCCTGGGCAGCCAGCATCAAGAGAGTATTCCCAACCTACAGTAAATTGAGGGTACACAACAAAATTCAAGAAATTGATAACCATACAATACAGACAGGCATCAGCATTCCCATGTTTTGCACCAGTGGGAGTGTGGAACTGAGAATATTGCCAACTGTACTTGCTCAGCTAGAATGGGACCATGAATGCACATAAACGGGACAGAAGTATGCACTCAGCCACAAGATGCAACTCTTGCAAACAGATTCCTATTGTGAGCCTCGTGAGACGCACAAGAGCATCTTTATTGGTCAGTGCTATTGCACCAGCAGTGCTATACAGGAACGTTTCTCATTGGCTGCCATGCCAGCTTACTAGCGCGGCATTTGCTCAATCGAACTGGTGCTATTGCTATCCTGTGCGCATCCATAGCGTCAGTGCTATTGAGATGCGGAATAGCATCAGGGCACAACTACAATGTCTTGCACAAATACCACCCGATGCTATTCTGGGGTGCTATTCAGCCTCGAGCGGTGCTATTCAGGGCCAGAACAGCACCGCTCGGTGCTCAGTAGCATTGGGGGTGCTACTGGGATGCTATTACTCCCCAACCGTTGACGATGGTTTTTTGATGTGTGGTGCTGTTCAGATAGCCTGATAGCACCGCCCGGACAATAGCACCCACTGATGAAGATGCTCTGAAGTCAAAATAAAAAGAAAATAGAAAACCACAAATCTCCATGTCTCACCAAATCTGTGGCCTCAATCTGTGCTCCCTTGAGTGTCAATGCCCAGATAGCCGAAGCCTGGCCTCCCTGAGCTGCCAACATTATGGGGGTCTTGCCCTCCTGAGAGTAATGGGTGTGCCAAAATGACACACAGCTAGTTATTCAGCAGGTGCACAGAGCAAATCTTGCTTACCTTGCTATTGATGCCGCCATCGCACCAGCACCATAAGTTTTTAAACCCTTCTGCATAGTAACGTAATGACTTTCCATTCTTCGCGGAGCAACAATAAACATAGTTTTGGTGGAACAAAGCTGAAACAGTAAAGAATGCTCTCGAAAGAAAAATGCAGAACAAAATGTGTAACGGCAAAACATTTTGATGGGGAAGGGTTGAATTCTCCACGGTGCAAACTGCACTCAGCACTGGAATGTTGCCATTCTGGAATCCCAACATGTTCACCAGATGTCTGCAGTAGGATATGAATGCAGCTCTATACTAGCCTTGGCATTTACAGATATTCTCGCTGTAAATTCCTTTGCCACAGAAAATCATGTGCATATTTGCATCCAGCGTTGGACACATCACCTGTGAAGACTGCATCTGTAACAAGGCACTGACACATGCCACAGCACTTCCTTGTGACCAAGACAAAAACGAGAACACAAAGCGAACAACAGCAGCCCCTGCCAACCTGGTCCACAGCCTCAAGATTTGCTCCATTGGCCACCAGGGCCTCCATTGCCTCAACATGCCCTTCCTGTGCTGCCAGCATCAACGGGGTGTATCTCGCCTAAAATGCATATGGTTGCACTTAATGCAAGTCGTGAACAACATGTGATGTCCATTACAGCACATTGGAAGAAGTCCGCTGGTCCAGGCATTCACAAACTGGAGGTTTGAATGCATCAGTACCACTGCGCACAGTTTTGCACATACTGGAGCACTGCATCTAACTGAAGATCTTCAGAATCCACAATAGATAGCAAGGTGTGATTGTTGACAATAGGATCTTCTGAACACGATCACATCACTCAAACTCCTTTGAATGCAATTGTTACAAAAAGACAAAGCATAGCCTGTGCACTTGATGGGCAATGACAGGTGCAAGCCACAGGCATTTGTCCGTGTTCAAATGTCCACTCAACCCAAGAGCCCCAAGAGAGCACCAATCATTCAGCATGCATATGGAATCACAAATGGTTGCTCCGAATACAACATCTTGTATCCGTTACCTTGTTCTTCAGCTCCACACATGCCCCCAAGGCAACCAGTGCTTCTATTACTTGGGCATGGCCTTCACATGCTGCTAGCAGCAAGGGAGTATTGCCATCCTGCAAAGCCCCCAAGGACATTATATGGGCCAACAATATGAAGAAAACTGTTCAAAGCATGGGTACTGAGGGATTTTGCTGCTACATAGGCATGCAGACAAATGATTACGTGTGCAAGCACAGCATGGCATCTGCTGATGGGTGCCACAGGAGCATAATGAGTGCCAGTGGAAACGATGCTTAGCAATCATTTGTGGTGAGCGTGCCATTTTATTATTACACACTACTGTTACATAGTGTAATCACTGCTGGGAGCAATGTTCACCAGAAGAACCACAGTTCACTCAACATTCTGCCCCCTCTGCCTTGACATATCTTCTGGGCACTGTAAAGCAAGAGCAGAAGTGCATTGTCCAACATGACCGTGATGATTTGATTGTGCTTTTGCGAGACAGTGGCAGCCATTACAAAGCTGTGTCCCACACAACAAACTCACACACGCAAACCATGTCAATTTAACATAGGCACCCCTGGAGATGACAAACAAATGTGCTTCAGCCTGCGGGCTTGGTGGACTCTATTCCAAAAGCTCTTGGTGCCACAACTGTTCATCACAAATGTTATCTTCTATCCTGGAACAATTCAAATGGTCTCAATGCAGACGACACTTTGCATGGGAAACAGATGTGGCCCATTCTAGGTGATCAAATGTCTTAACAGCAAAATGCACGTCACTGTGTCCTCAAGACTCTGCACAACTCACGCTATCCTTAGCATCGCAATCCGCTCCATCGGTCAGCAGCGCCTTGACGGCTGCAACATCACCTGACTGTGCTGCCTGCAGCAGGGCCATTTTCATCTCCTGCAGTGTACCAAAAAGACAGTTTCTGAAAAGCCTGGTGCCAAAATACAGCGCACCTAGGATAGGCACATACGTCTATACTGTTGCCACAAAGCCAGCAGCCTAATGGACACATGACTGGTCTGTACTGTCAATGCGAACCTAAAGATCAGTATTTCCACCTGTCCAAGCAGCCTTCCACATGCAGGGATCACTGCCAGTGGTAGTGATATTCACTCCATGCAACAGCCACCATATTCAATGGCATATGAGGTACAGGGGACATGGACTGGCCAACAGACATTGGTTTCCACATTATCGAACAGGGAAATCTACCAGAGCCATCAATAGAATGCTTTCACTTTCTGTCCTCAGCATTCGTTGGAATCCTGCAAATCATGCAAATGAAACCAGACAGCCCCACAACCAGCACATGCCTTGGGCTGCAATGCCTTGTAGATTCACAAAATTCTTGGCACCTGTCAATGGCAGTAGCAGAGAGCATGGGCTAGGATGTAAAACTGGTTTAGCAGTCCAGTGAGCTGCACATGCACATCAATAACTGATGTGCAACACAATGTTGCAGAAAAGCAACAGCATTCTCTTGCAATGCACCGTTCTTGCCAAACAAAAACCCTAAACTGAAGAAGGGATCGAGCATGGCAGAGGAGAACACAAACTGCATTTCCCTTAGTGTCTTAGGCCCTGTGCACAAATTGGATAGCCAGAGCTTCCATCCCTTGACATGTTAATGGCTTCAGCCATTGACAGCAATGAAGTGTTGCCATCATGTGGCAGATGCCACTGGTACACCACCAGAGTCACAACAATACATTGTTGCATGCAGCTGCATGGACGGTTGGGAGGGAGAGGCCAGACAGCAGGTTTGCACCTGGAACCAAAGCAGCATGCTGTAAGCAGCATTTCTAGTTACTGAACTCTGCTCTTCCAAGGACCCTACAGAGTTTGTGAGACCTCAATTTCGTCCTGAAAATGGTGTACATTCCAATAGGTATTGGGGGGAGTGTCGATTCTGCCTGCCACTGGCCAACATTTCTGTGGTTGCAGTGCCGGTGAAGTGCAGGATATTAAAGACAAGAAGCCCCATGGTGATGTCCAGCAGCCTGCTGTACCCGCCTCAAAGGTACCACCAACAGGTGATCACACCCAGCTTAAGCAAAACACACCAAGTGATCGGAAATTTAAGATAGCAGGGTACTTGGATTACCCAGGCAATTGAGAGCTACCAGATCCAAGACCTTGGGATGTGCTTGGGTGATGGAAGTTTTCATGGCAGTGGCCAGCCTTACGCACACAGTGCCCAGACTCAGCTTGCCACAAGTGCGATCAGAGCCTCCACTGTGTGATCGGATGAGTCACCGATCGTATTCAATTTTGATGTGCATGGCCACCTGAACCACTGAGTGTGCAGAGACCCGCGTCACAACTAGCTGTCACATTTTCTTCGGCTTAATTCCTTCATTACCTGCATTTTTAACAAGAGCTCCAGACAGCTGCACACCTCATCCATTGATGGCCTTGCCTGTGGGTCACTTGAGCAGCATTGCCGCATCAAATCCAGCATCTTGGTAGGCCACTGCTGCTTGATGGCCTCAGGAATGACCAATGGTTCCCTCCCATCCAATTTCACTTTCAGCATCTGTGCTTCAGATGCATCCCGCCCGTATGGCAGCTTCTCCATCACCAACTCATACATGATGACGCCGAAGCTGAATATATCCGACTGGATGTTTGGTGCCTGCCCTTTGTAAATCTCAGGTGCCATCCAGCGCCCTGTGCTGATGGGACTGCAAGCTCGATCCCAAGGTCCATCAGTTAGCCTGGGTGGTGCAATCTTGATTGCACAGTGGACCCCAGTGTTGCAGAATACCATGAAGTCGCTGCTCTTTATATCTCCATAAATGATACCCTTCCTGTGGACTGATAGGAGGGCTTTTGCAGCTTGGTCTAAAATACGAAATTTTTTGGTCAGCAAGAAATCTGCTTGAGAGTCTTGCAGGGAATCATACCACTTCCTTAAGCTGCTGTCAGACCATTCCATCACCACAGCTCCTGACCTGGTGACTCCATGCAGCCTCACCACCCTCTCTGGATCCAAATTCGTTTGGTAGAATGTCTTGGTATAAAATCTTGCAAAATCGACCAGTTCGATATCGTTGGCGCACTTTGGGTTCACCTGCTTGACCACCACTTTGGTATGGCCCCATTTAGCAGCGTGCAGATCGTTGGAAATCGGAGCATCCCACACAATGTCCGACTTGGCGATGACTGCCAACTGGCGTCTCCTTTGGGTGATGCTGTGCTTCACCTCTTCCCAGGCTTGCCTGTTCAACTCATGCAAATGTTGCGGGCTGTGGCTGTCTTCAAACACATAGGCAAGACAATCTTCCAAGCTTTCCTTGTCTTGCTGAACATCTTGAGCACAAGCAGCTATAGGGATATCCACAGAACTGCCAAAACCCCACTTCTGAGCAAATGACTTCATTTGGGTGAGTGTCTGCTTGATGGTCCCTTGGGCATCTGTGGTCCTGTGCAGGTGATCAATGTCAACGTAAGTGTGCCGCTCCACCATTTGGAGAGCGCACTTCAGACGGTGCAGCAATTTTGCAGCATCTTCCTTCCACGTCAGCTCTGCTGCACTGTCTGGCAGTGTAAGTGAACTTCCAACAAGCTGCTCCATCTTGGTTTGAAGAAAGTGCATCATCCTGTAGCTGTACATCACATCAAGCCCCACGATCTCCTTGATGGTCTGAAGCACCCCACTTGCAAGTTCGTCAACCTGGAGCAAGGAACACACCATACTTGATCACAAGTGCAGGGTACCTAAAAGACCAAATCACAACTCCAACCTTGCAAAATTATAACATCAATCCATGGGATTCAAGTCCACTGACTGTTTGTGTTGACCAGATGCCAATACTAAGGAGAAATCAAACCACATCCAGTTTTGATCTGTTTTCAGAAATGAAAACATGGCACAAGCATCCACAGAATCCACCTGATACTAAGATCTTGATGGATGCGTGGGCAGTTTTGATTGGGAATCAACTTCTGAGAAACAAAATTACGC